>JAPMOQ010048382.1:1937469-2033305 GCA_026543055.1 Argiope trifasciata
AAATGAATATTTCGTTATCAGTGAAAATTATTTTTATTCATCGCAAAATGCAATAACAACCAACATTTTTAAAAAAATTTCAAAATCTGATCATTTATGATGATTTTTTTTCCTCACAAATTATTAAAATGCACAATGAGTATATTCCATATGTTTTGAAATAAAGCTCTGCCGAATATTAAAAAATATATATTATAAGTAAAATTTTATAAGTAATAAAATTACATGAATTTTAATATATCAATCATATTTAATATATCTATCAACAAGAATACAATTATAATCACACAATTTCGCAAAATATTAAAATATGACAAAACCACTCGAAACTGGTAACCATAAAATCAGTATTATCTAAATGACAATGATAAATCAAATTTCAGATAAAACATCAATTTAATCAGATGACCTTTACAAAAAAACAAAAAATTTCTATTTCTTATAAAAACAATAATGATGATAAAAAAAATATTACTTCAAGGCGTGGGTAGTAAACTTAATTAAACAGACTAATACAATCAGTGCATTCCCCTCCTCCCCACACAAGGAATAATTTATTTTGAAGTTGATTAAATAAGCCAAAATGTTACAGCTATTTCCAAATAAATAAGTTCGACATAAAAAATATAGAAAATTCCTAACACAAAAAATGTATGGCATCCTTTTATGAAAAATATAGATATTAAAAGAAAATCTGTCTCAGCTATCGATAAAAATATCTGAAAACGTATTTTACAATAACGTATTTCCATTTTTTAAGACTTCTAAACATTAAATCATCGGTAAAAATTCTTTTTCAAATTCGTAATCAGATGTCAATACTTAAAAGATCAAAACATTAAATAATCATTCATTTATAGATTAATCTAATTCTGAAATATTCAAACATCGAAAATGCACAACTAAACAAAAATGAACGGGAAAAAAAGTGAGAATTTGATTGACGATAACTATCTACAAAATCATCAGGGGCAAGCCAGGTTCTTTACAAGCGTGCAAAAATTAATTTCAAAAAGTAAAAACATAGGAATATTATATTGCTGCTCCTGATTATAAACTAATAAATAAGGAAATAAAAATTCGCTTTTGTCAATTTCATATTGCACATTACATCCACATACCACCTTAAAAACTTTAAAGAGCAGTAAAAAAATATTTTGCCAAAAAAATAAGACATTTCAAATCCATTTTTCTGATCCACTTTTGAATATCTCATAAAGCAATAATTGAAAATATATATATATAATACTGAAGCGAAATAAATATTACTAAAAGCAGAAAAAAAAAATCCCACTTAATAAATATATCAACATAATACAACAGAAAAGAAATTATAATAAAAAGAGGGTAGACCTCTCCGATTTCAGGAAATGCTGAATTAAATTTACAACAAAATGTTTTGATGACATGAATGTTAGGGGAGAAATTAGGTCATTTAATCCCAAACATTATAAATTATGATGAAAAATTAATACCTTTGGTAAAAGCAAGCGATGAAAGATTTCATTTAACGAAAAAAGTGCGCTACTTTTATTACAGTAAAGAAATACAGAGTTACAAATACTGTTTATTAGCGTTAAAAAATATTTCTGTAAAGAAAAAAAATTTGTTTTTCAAGTATATAGAAACAAAGTATTATTCAAACGCTTTTTTTTTAATTTTAAAGAGATGCAAAATAATTTTTAAGCCATAATATACTTAAAATTAAATTTAAAAAAAAAATTCGGTAACTAAATTTAAATTTTTGTAATCACAAATTTAATTAAAATTTTAATTAACACTTAGTTAACACCTACTACAGAAGAAAAACTTGAATTCAAATTTGGTAAACCTTAATCCAATGATTTATTAATCAAGTATACTGGATGTTTTTCATTGCATATTTCCCAATGAAATTATAAATGGTTTGCTCCCCAATTTTATGAACTAAAAGTTAATATTTACAAAGTAGGCATTGGTGTTTAAATAATAACTTTAAGATTAAACCGACGGATAGAAGGATAGCGTGTACTTATATTACAATAAAATTGGCACTGAAGGAAATAAATCAGAAGTTGTATAAAAATCATTTGATTTCCTTGCATATTAAAAGGAATTAACTTTAGCAAATGATTAATACAATAAACTATATTTATAATAATTTACAAAAAAAAACAAGGTAACAGAAACATGTTTTAATGTAATTTCTTCCGTTAATATTTTCAGTTCATTAAACTAATAAAAATGTAGTATGCAGAAGAATTATTGTATGCTAGTTAATCACTTTTTTATCATACTCTCATTCTTATAAAAAAGAAATTATACTATACATCAATATATAGTAAATAAAATATTCGAAGTTCGAGAATTAAGAAACTCCATTTGTTGAGAAACGGAATTAAGAGACATCAAAAATATTTTATTTTTAATTAAATAAAAGTATTTGTACAAAGCTGCTAAGTTCAATACGGTAATACAAATCAAAAACCCGAAGAGAAGAAATTAGAATTTAAAGAGTTATTACTGGGATAAATAATTTTTAACAAATACAAACTTTTTGAATCATTCTTACACATTTAAAATTATACGCTGTTTGACCAACGCACATTTTTGATGAAAAAATACTAATATAAAAAAATAAATAGAAATATGAAACATACACATAAGAAAAAAATCAAAATAGAACAATATCCAAATGGGGGGGAAGAAAATTCAAAAACATCAAAAAGTTATGAAAATATAGGGCAAAATATTTTACCGTAAGTACTAAGAAAAAACATTTTGAGGCATTATAACCTTTGACATATGAAATAGATCAATATTTTGAACAGATACTTTTATACATTTTGTATAGATAATATAATATTCTAATAGAATTTCTATTTTTACTGAATAGCATAAGAAAAGATTCATTTTTAACATTAACAGTCATTCATCTTTATTTAACAGTGCTTAACAGTTATTTCACCTTTAAATTTCTTAATTCAAACCAAGTCATTCAAAATTATAATAGTATAATTCGAAAACGATTTCAAATTTTTTATAAATATTGCATTCCAATCAAAGCAATAAACTATTCCTAAAATAGATTTTTCAAAATAATAATAATAATGAATAAATAAAAAGTTAATCGTTGAGCATAAACTGTTTCAGCTAATAGAGCGATAGTCACAAATATTTACATCATCAAAGATTGATAAAGAATATGTTTAACGATGTTCCTCCAGTTTTGACTGTTTTCACAGTAATAATTAATCATAATTAAAATGAGTTTTCTATAAAGTAAATATGAAATTGTAATTCATTAAGACTAGAGTAAAACGACAAAAATTAAATTAGCTTAATCAGGAAAATGGATTTATTAGATGTTAAGACTTAGAAATTTAACAAAAATCGTCAAGTTTCAGAATAATTGGTTTTAAATGACTGAAAACAGTTGGTATATATCTTATTCCGAACGAACAAATTTATTCATTTTTTAGATGTTTTTAAACATCAGTATTAGAACTTCTTAAATAAGGTAGTACTTTAAAGAAATTTAAAATATAATTAAATTGCAAATATTTCAAAATAAGTTTAACTTGAAATATTTGATTTAGTGTTGACAACAAAAGATAAGTAATAGTAATAATTTTTTCCCTCGCTATCATTTAGTTACACAAAGTTCCAAAATAACCATAAAAAAAGCTACAGCTTCAAAACAAAAATTATTGCACTGCATGCATATCGCGTTTTGAATTTGAAGGACCTCAACGGGATTTCTTTTTGGTGCATAGATTTCATTTATTGTACGTAAAAACAAAGAATAGTTATATTTGTTCGTATTACGAGTGAATATTAAGCAATATAAAGAGCAATATCCCATACAAAAATTAAATTAGATATTGCCCTGCAATCAAGAACCATTCAAATGATCCATTTTAAGGCATAATTTTTAATGTAAAAAAAAAAAAAACTATTCATACATTTTTGTTCTAAAAATAATCAAACTTCATAATCAGGCTCTCCCGCAATGACCTGCAGTTTTTTTAGTTATATTTAGTTAATTTTATTCAGGATTAATTTGAAGTAATGAATCAATCCTCCCCCCCAAAAAATGACAACTCTTTCCCAATTTATAGTAATAAAGCTGCAGTTGATTCCATTAGATTTATTCCCCTTAAAAATCGGATATTCCACATTTATCCCCCCCCAAACATTAAAAAAAATGACACATTATTAATAACACATTTGAACTCATGCGAAACTCACCATTAATACATAGACGCGAGCAGTATTCCAAATTTTCAAGGCACGCCGAAACGTATGCAGATAATTTTCATTCCAACCAAAACCGAAAGTAGAAAAAAAGGTGGAAAAACACCGATTCCATTCGAACTAATCTGCAGCCAGGGCAACCTGGTGACACAAGCCAAACACACACATACACACCTCTCTCTTTCCCACAGCTGCAACCTGAACCAATCAGAACAGGGGTTGAGGGACAAAAATTTCTGTTCCCCTACATGCACCTATAGAAGGTTCTCATTCCCAGTTACCTTGTTTTCTGCTTTGCTTTTTTGCAGTTTTTTTTATTATTTTATTTTCCAAACGGTAATAAAACGAGGGAGGGGGAAGCCGTAGATAACTTTGACGAACTCTCTCTCCCTCGGCTACCGGGAGGTCACAGTCCCATCCAGTCAGGGTCACAGCGACAGTAATTCGGAGCCCTGCAGACGGATATTTTTCGTCTGCAGCATTCCCAGGTGCAAAAATCGACTCATTCCAGATGAAAACAAAGAAGGATTTGTCAAACGATGTTTTTCTAGACGACTTGCAATGGAGATGTAAAGGATTTTTATATTTCGCCTACCAAACTTTATTGATGAGGTTATGATAATATATTTAATTTTATTTTATGTGCGAAGTATTCAGTTACGCCAATAAAGCCGGCACAACGGATGTAAGTATTTAAAAATTTGAACTAGATAAATAAACCAGTGGGAATGGTCGCCACAGAGCATTCTCGCATATTCTTTAATAAACTTATGCCAGTGAATGCTTTAAATGGCATTAGAGTACAACAGTAACAGAATAACTAATTTTTCGTGAGCATTTAGCATTTTTACTGAACCAATCGTGTCGTCTTGGCGAATATTTGGCGATTAAGCCTTAATTGCACACAAAATTTGAATTTATGTTTTAGATACCTTTTTTCAACCTATTGAAACAAAAATTTTACACAAATCTATAATTGTAATCACTAAATCCCAAACCTAACTTCATTTATTTAAATCATTGCGTTTTGGGAATACCGAATTTAGATGTTTCTGAAATTACAGACAGGCAGACAGTCAAACCATAGGCAGATTTGGCACAAAATTTGACCGCATCTACATTAAAGATATTAAAACTGTGAACCGAATTTTATTTATCTAGCTCTCTTCATTTTGTAACAATTGCGTTAACTTACATTCGAACAGCAAGATTTCCTCGGAGCTTATTTTATTCGAAATTAGACAGAAATCTGCAAATTTTTAGTAAAGAGCATTTACCAAAATTTCAACCCTCTAGCTCAAAGCGTTTCTGAGTTATATATACAGCAGACGGACATTTTCCAAAAATATATTTTTCGATTTAAGAGAGATCAAAAACGTGGAGATTCGTTAAAATCTCAATCTCGAATTGATTGAAGATCACTAACTTTCTGCTATATTACGCACACGAGGAAGTAAAAAAGAATTAAAGCAATGTAGGCTAATTTTGCTAGACATTTCTAAAGTCTCTAGTCTCTGATAGATAAGTAGTTATGCAAATTTTGTTTATACTGTTAAGCTCTCAACAGCCGAATAACAACACAAATGGCAAAGCGCCAGGGAATTGCAATCTTGGTTAGAGACGGGGGGAGAGGTCTGGAAGAGACATTGGTCAGAATGACTTGAAATTTGGGCTTCATATATTTCAAACTATGACATTATGACTATTGAAAAAAATTATTGCTTCATTAATTTATCAGCGATTAACGCTGTAAGGGTAGTCATGAAAATCTTCAAAGAAAAAAAATTAATTTTATGAGAAAATTTCAGAAATTAACATGGCAAAGCAAGAAATAAGAGATAATGTCAAACACTAGTTGTACAACTGGGAAATAACAATTTCGTTGCAAGAAACAATAATGTATGAGAAAATACTTCTAATAATAAAATAAAAATGAAATTCTGAAAATGAGCACATTCCGAAAAACACTTAATATGTTGGGCACAATTTTGAAGTAATTTTTTTCTCCTCAAAATAAAAGCCATCGCTTCAAGTGTATTTATATCTTTCCAATTTGCGGTTTTCAGTTTAAAATTTTAAAATTCAAATTGAATAGCAATCAACTAAAGTTATTATCAATGGAGTGACGTATAAAATGGTGAATCCTTTATTACAACTGCAATCATCCCCCTTTTCATGGTTTACGAAAAATTTATAGGATTTATTTAATTTATCTAAATTAGATAGCTTGATAATAAAACAAAATTTAAAAAACGATGCAAGATGTAAAATGTATATAAGATGGAATGCACATTAAAAAAAAGCAAACATCAACAAAAATCGCTTAACCCGTTTCTACCGGTTGATTTTAGCCTACACTAAAGCATTTATTGTCTGCAATTACTGTTACTATATCTATTATTTTAATGAAAACACTTCAGCAGTTGTTGGGGCAAAGGAAAGTCTCTATAACAATATACTATTATCCGATCGTTTTCCCCTAAAATTAATCTTTTTACGTCCTTTTTCTTTGTTTATACACATTTCTTTTTCAAATTTTTGAAATAATATACAGTTTTTCTTATTATCGCTATTTATGCATGAGTATGTGTGTGAATATTAAGCGAATGAATGAGTCATTCACTAAATAATAATTTTCTTACAGATAAAAAGAATACAAAGACACCAATAATATAAAGGCTTAAAGCAATTTATTTTTTTAACAAAGATTAAATCAAATAAGTATCACGCCTCGGAGATGTAAGACCACCAAGTCCAGGTACCTGGTCCAAAAGATTCGTCACTATCGATTGCCTTACTTATTACTTATTTAATAATATTTCAATGCGAGGAAAAATACAGATTATATATCTTTTCATAGAAAGATACATTTTACTTTTTTTTCTGTATATAATGCATTCTGGATTTAAATAGTTTATATTCTTATTTGAAATGCATGAAATATGAAAAAGATACTTAAAAATTAAATTTGAACTAACTTAATTGTCTACATTATTTTCAGCTTATATCTTCTGGTAAAACAGCTTATATTATCAACACTTTATTACTACATCGTAATTTCAATTTAACAATTTGCTTACATAAAAGTTTCTGAATTATTGATGCAATAATAGTTAAAGACGACTCATTTGTTACATAATTATAATTAAATATTCGTAAATCATTAATGATGGTTATTGCTGCGCAGCTTTTGATGTCTTTTCTTAAGGAACTTATACATAATTCACAAACTTAACCAAGATAATCCCCGAAAGAATTTTTATATGCATTAGATCGCTTATGATAAATCTGGATGAAATTAGGTAGTTCAAACAAGCTAGTTAGCCTTAAGATATATGGTTTCATTATAACAGATGCATCAAATTCACATAAAGGTGCTAGATGAATTTCTAATAATTTACAAAGGAATCATTTATTTTTTTTTAAAAACGGATTTTTTAATAAATATAAATAAAAAGCGCACATATCACAGAATTTCACCTTGGAGATATGAACTCGATACAGGATAAAAAAGGTTAATTAGTTTTAAATTTTTATTTTTTCTCATCACCATTTCTATGTGCATGCGCTTGCATGTTTATTTTCCAATTTATTTCGCTTTAATAATGCTGTCCCAAAGAAAACAATACAATATTTCTTAAAGCAGATTACTTATTAATATTACAATTATTATTTTTGTTATAAATCAAGTCAGTGAAACAAATATTATATTAGCGTCAGTTAAATTAAAATACTAAAGAATTTATTAAAAAGAAGAAAATTAAATTTCAAATATCACATAAAAAAAAGTTATTTTGCGTATGATGAGTTATGCCAAAAAATTAAATATTTTTGTTCTTTTTAAGTTTAAAAAAAATCGAACATTCTTTGTCAACATTTTAAGATGAATACTTTGAACAGAAGATGGAGCGTTTAAAAGCTTTCATTTGCATATTAATCACGCGAATATATATATATTCACAAAAGTAACTGATTAATTTGGTATTAAAATTAAGAAAATTTAAAACACGGCAATGAATCAGAAATACATTATATAAAACAACGGAAAACAATAAAATATCTGCATAAAAAAATAACATCACTGTACTTTAAATTATGTATTTGAAATACATAAGAAAAAAAATATCTTGCTTTATTTATAAAATATATAATTGTGAAAATAAAACAAACTTCATAAAAATATTTTTACTCTACAGCGCTCAATAATTAACACACAAAATAGAACAGAATAGAATAGCATAGAAATAGTTGTCAACTATATACATAGATTTGAAAATAAATGAATAAATAAATACTGAAACAGAAAAAAAAGGAAATAAATTAACTAATGGCTAAAAAGCCTAATCAATGGGAAATTATGCATAAATTATCTGTACCTCTTTTATGCCATCCTAAAACCGTTCATCAGATTGCGATGAAACTTGGTCAGCTTATTGCTTACATTTACAAGATGGTTATAGGCATAGAACAATTATCAAAAATAAAAATTAAACATTTGGATCTCAACCGCATCTATTTACCAATCATCCTATTTGATAAAACTGCCAAATTATTGATTGATTGCACTTAATATTTTTTCAGTATATATTTTTTCAGTATTATATTTTTTCAGTATTATATTTTTTCAACGTGCCAGGTACCAGCTTAGTACTTCATAAAATAATAACACGTGGTGCAGAAAACATTATCTCTTAAATACAATATAAGTAAAAATAAACAAATTATAAACAGAAAAAACTAAATTATCACATACCTTTTTCCTTTTCTTAAAGAAACTCAACATTAATTTTAATTCCATCAATTAAATCACTTGCTAATATCTTAGAAGTACACGAGGCCCAAATGCATTATTGTTAAACAATATGGGAATAACAAAAATAGTAGATATATTTTAAAACTAAACTGCTTTTTAACTCAGAAAATTTCAAATTTTAAAACTTTTTGCTTGCAATTTTAAAAAACTCCCTTATATATGCAAAAATACCAGATTTAAATTAAACACACCTAAAAACTCAGGCTTATTCATAGGCTGCACAGAATATATTCTTAAAAGTCAATTAGCTTTAGCCACGCTGAGAACAGGTTTCTACAAGAGGGGAGGGGTGAATTTTCGGGAACACCGGAAGTTGATTCAATATTATCTACAAACTGCGGCAAAAAGATACGAGCAAGAGATAAGAATTCGATGACAATTAATTACAAATTCAGAAAATTTTGCATATTATGCTTAGTTTTTTTTTTCCACTTTGTGATAAAATATTGCAGTTTCGAAAGTACATTGTATCTAAGACACATGATAAAAGGTAAAACTTATAATGGAAATATCATAATAGAATTTCATAAAATACATTTTTTAGCAATAAATAACAAATAAGTATATCCAATTAATATTTTAAATTACAGTCGTACAATCCTAATAAATTAGGACATATTATAATACTTTCCCCTTTCAGTAATATTGATCTATACAGATACAAGACCCCCAAAAAATCCCAATTTCGTTCCTACCATAGTGGCAAGATTTACGAAATGCAACTGTATATTCCTTCTACTCAACCAAGTACGCCTCCTATCTTTTATAATCAACAACGTAAGATCTCTCAGATCATTTAATTGCCTGGATTCTCCGTAGACTTTTTTACTGTAATAAGCTGCAAATTCTCATTTCCGACGAATTATCATATCTATTTTGACAAGTACGAGAATTAAAGTTCGCCAGATTTGGTTTCGTTTCGTTTTTTCACTGCACATGATCGATAATATATTAATAACGAAAGAAGAAAAAGCATATAAAAGGAGTTCAACCGTGGCCGTCGAGAGCTTGACGGCCACGGTTCAAAATGATAACATTTATTAAAATCCTGTTAATTTTGCGCGATCCATTATCTCTATTTCTTACTTCTCTTCCTTTCTATTATATTTATCTCTATAAGGTTCAAGGTCAGTTGACAACAAGAAACAAGCTTTCATCCTACCCATTTATTTACAGAAAGTATACAATGATATGCGTTTTTAACGTGATCATTGTATCATTTTTTTCCCTCTGATAACGCCTGGAGAAAAAAATAGAAAAAGTAAAGTGATCTACCATCTTCTATTTAAATATTATGAACTCAAAAAACATTTCATCTCTAAAAAAACATTAATATTTAATCAAAGTTGTTTCTTTTGTTGTAATTTCAAACAATGACTGTTTTGCACAATTTTAGTAATAATTATAATATTTAAAAGCAGTACAGTCCTTTAAATAGTTTGTGAAAAAAGAAATGTAAAAAAGCCAAGAAAAACTTTCACATTTTATTTTTCTCACACTTTAAAAAATAACAAGAATTATGAACCTTTTAAGAATTCTAATTTATTTAGGTATTTTATTTAGAAATCATTGCGCAGCTCCGACATGTGGTCTTCAAAATTTGTTAATCTAAATTCAATTTAATGATAGAGAAGAAGTGTAAGACAAGAAGTTAAGGGTTTTGTTGTTCATAATAATTGAAATTATTTGCTAAAAAACGTGTGTGTTTTTTAATATATTTACCGAAGTAAATTGTATTACTCTTACAAAACTTAGAATTTATTACAAAAAATATACAAAAGAAGGCTTTGTCCTCTATTAGCTTTCACTCACTAACCCTGATGCTGATCTTGGATCATGCTTGTTTCAGGTGAATGGAGCTTCCCGAGAGATAAATTCCTTACCTCCAGAAGACAAAAGTAAAAAAATCGTAAACAAAAAAGGGCGAGAGGGAAAGTTCAAATACAATTTTTTAAAAAAGAAAGGAATATTAAATATTAGTTAAATTCAAAAGAAATCTCGTTTCGTCTGATATCGCAAACACCCCATTCGCATTTTTAAAAAACAATGCAGATATAACATCTGTATTGCTTAGGTTCCAAAAAAGAAAAAAGTTACTCGAAAAAGATAAACAAACAAGGAAGCTACTCATTAGTGTTTCTACAATATTATTTGTCTATAAGTAGAATTAGCAAATAATATTGTGTTTTCTTTGATTTGGAGTTAATGAAAGATTTACTTTTTCACGTTTGTCATCGTTTCATCGTTAAATACAATGTAAATACTTACTACGACATAATAATAATCTTCATCTGCCTCTGCCTAAGACCGAAATTCTAAACACCAAAAATGCCAGGTTGTCTTTTTTTTTTTCTCTGAGCTATTTTTGAAATAATTTAATTTTGCACTTATAGCTGATTTGCAACGATGAAGCATTCGGGATTATTTTATTAATATCAAGTGGCGTTTATATATCAAATCATTAATCATAAGACTTACGAAGTTTTCTTGCAGATGAATGCAATCCAATACTAATACCCATCTTGTATTTGGGTACTTAGAGCATACTAAAAAAGCTTCATATTTTTAAAATTAAATTTTAAATTACTTTAAATTTAAATTGCCTATACACAGGATTTTGAAAACGAGGCAAAACGAAATATTTTGTTGATTCATTTTGTAGTGATATTTTCTATACGTAAACAGTATTAAAAATGGGAATTTCTAGGAAAAACTCCAGCGAGAATGTGTAGGAAATTCAAAACTCTCATTTCCAAGTAATGGAAGTACAAATGAGCACAAGCTAATTTGTAGGACCAGAAACCGAATAAACAAATTTAACTTCGAAAGGAGAAAAATCTAATAATTTAATAATTGAGAGATTATGTTAACTGAATGACGTTATGAATGAATGTTAACTAAACGTATTTTAAAAGTATGTATTTAAATAAATTATGAACAGTCAGTAGCCTTGATAGTCCATTAATTCAACAGACACCCTAACCACAAAATCCACAACAAGGCAAGGCGGAAAGACTTCCAAAAACCGAATTTTACATAAAATTGGATTCAACAAAAAAAGCAGTCCATTTGCCAAGTAATTAATCAAATGGGTAAACCAACTACTGCCAAAAAAGACAGCAGTGCAATTCCATCACTTGCTGATTCCAGATAACGGCAAATTTAATCAGGAAAGAGCAAAACAAACAATAGTAAACAAGCACCGTTTGAGTCAGTGTCCATGCAATGGGGATTGTTGTAAGTGACGATGATCACAGCCACCGCCACCCATCAAAGAGACGAGACAAATTGTGGCGAAATCCTAACGAGAACCAGAGCTGGTAGTCTGCCAAAGGGAAACAAACGCAGCGAATCGTGACGGAAGATGTGTCAGAAAGCGATTCCATCACCGCTTCTTTTTGACGGAACGGCAAAACAGTAATGACAAAAAGTTGACTCTAGGTTCATCCGGAAAACACACGTTGAGCACCATATAATTTTATGAATTCAGTTTGGAGATTTCTATATGGATGTGATTCGTTTACGTCATTTAATACTGCTACCACCTCTGATAGTAGCTGGTTCACCAAGAACGTTAGCAGTTTTGAATTCAATTTATATATATATATATATATAAATTTCTGATTTCCTGAACAAAATATTTTTAATAGTCATAATAAAAAGTTTATTCTAGGTTCATCGGAAATGCACACGTTGAACACCATACAATTTTATGAATTCAGTTTTGAAATTTCTGCATGGATGCGATTCGTTTAGTACTAATTACCTTTGAAGCCGCTACTTCATCATAATTATGGTTGGGTTTAATTTCAAATAAAATTCTTACGTGTAAGCCTCAGTTTTTGATTCCTTGAACTAAGTATTTTTACGCATCACATCAGACAATAAAGAGGTGCTATTTTAGTAGCTTCCCAAAAGCCAAAATCTCGTTTAATGTCAAATTCCTTAAAATTTCAATAAAAGATCACTCTTCAAATTATATCTGTATCAAATTTGATAATTATAATATTTGCGAAACATACAGGCGGAAAAATCATGATAGCACATGTCAAAAAACGATTCCTTGACGGCCTTCTTATGATAGAACAGCAGGCCATATTATTTTATGATTTCAGGTTGGAGGTTAATATAGAGATATAATATTGCATTTATTGTAACTTTAAATATTTTTTCATAACAATGCATGTTGATATAATACATTAAATCCATTAAGAAATTTGAGATTGGACGCATTTAAATAAACAAAAATGTGAGAAGAAATAGGAAAGAAAATGACACAGAAATAATTTTTACATTGTTTTCTTATAAAGAAATCGGTAAAATTTGGTTGTTTTAACTTAATCGACGAAGCAAAACATACAATTTTTAGATCTACCCAAACTTTCAACAGGTAAAGCAACCTGGAAATTGATATCTTTGTAAACTTTATGTTTCCTTTCTTCCCTCCTCCATTTTAATACACTATACTATAGTAAATATTAATTCAAATGTACAGGAATAGAAAATTATGGAGAAACTAATTAGCGGCTAATGAACGAATTATTTCTTAAAACTTGTTTTAGCGTTATAGTTCTTTCTTTTAAAAAATTAGATAAATATGTCACATGAAATGTTAAGATACATATCAACATGGAAATCATTAGGTGCAGTTTTAAACCAATTACCCAATTGCTTTCGGAATCTCTCAGTATACGATTCTACTCAAGATCCAAGATGCAACTAAAGCTAGAAGAATTAAAACCTGAGTGCCAAATCGTATGTCATTCATCATGAGATGCAATCACGCGTTTCGTTGTGAAATAAATCTTTAAAAAAGAAATCAAAGTCAGCCAATAAGATAATCCGCAATAAAGCACACTTAAAAAAAAAGAAAGGTAAAAGAACTAATCAAATGTTGGAGTTATAAACATAAAACAATAAAAACAGTTATACCGTAAAAGTTTAATGGATTTGAAGTTGATGGAAAATAAAATTCAAATAAAACAAAACTCTTTCCCGTTAAAATTATATTACATAAAAAATTCAGCTCAGAGAAAATTTTGAATAAAAAAAAATTCGTATAAAGAGTTTGAATTAGCCACATTTCAATATATTATACAATGCATTATTGCATGTACAAATGCATATTCACTTAATGTGTGTCAAAATGGATTTACATTAAACCAGTTATGTGATTCCAGTATTATGCATTTGTAAAAAAGAATACCATACGCAGAAAGAGTGGGCACAAGCTAGTGTTTGTTATAACCAGAAACGAACAAATACTCGCTGCTGTACTGTTTCTGCGAGGGCCATGGTGGCCTGATGGTAAAGTCCCGTCTTCGGAACCGGAGGGTTTCAAGTTCATGACATGCTTACACCGAAACACCGTCGTGTAAAGGCCTTATCACACGGTGAAATTTCGCCAGCACTTTTCCGTTTCTACCCTCGAAAACCGGTCAAGCAAGTTTCATAATCGACAGCTCTTTCGAACCAGCTCGAAAATGTTGTTTGAAATATTGTCCGCAAACGAAATTCAACCAATCATGTGAAACTTTGAAGTGACGTCATTTTCCTTGTCGTTTGCTGACGGAAGTGCCGAAGATATTTTGCCCAGTGATAAGGCCTTAAGGGGGTCTGTTGCACATTAAATCCGTCACGGACAAACGTCTTCCCACATAATGTGGTGTGGAGGGTGGCGTGCCAACTAAGGTTCGTCCTCATCATCTGACAGCGGTTCAAAAATTACGAGGTTCATCCCAAAAGAATCTTAGTGTTACTTTAAACGGGACGTTAATGAACTAAACTAAACCAAGTCAACTTTTTCTGCACAAGTGGGTTTTAACTGGATCGACAGGTGCTTGCTGGATTTACGAATCATATGCAGCAATTACTCATCAAATTACCTTAATATCTGAACACCCATATCGTTTCTTATCAATAGAGAAAGAAAATCAGGCCGCTTCAACGAGGGGGTTAATGCCTTAAGCCCGATTCCACAAAATCTCGAGAAAACAATTACAGGCATGAAATATATTTATAGCATTTGGGTAAAGGATACCTAGAATAACTAACTGTTTGGTCCAGATGAAATATCAGGTCTGACAGACAGTCACTTCAGCTCAACATTTCAGCAAAAGATCAAAAGAAAATCGGATAGAGACGCAGCCTTTTAGAATACTCCGTTCGATGAAACCTTTGTATGCTCATAGAATGAGACAGCGGCGCTTGGACTGAGGTTAAGGACTTTTCCCATAGAAGAATCATAAAATGCATTGATTTGAGAAATTTGGGAGTTTAAAATTTCACTGGGATTGTATGAAACATCAATTATGCATCAGTTGTTTGGATTACTTATAAAGAACTTGAATTACATGGATTACTTGTGAAACAACTTGAAAATATCCTGGAATAAGTGTTTCACTCAGATTTGTGAAATTTTAAGCTAATGATGGGCAACAGGTAAATGTATAATCCATTTATCTTTCCAGTATAGAACTAAAATTATTATAAAATGATGTTTTATTTGCTGCTTTGTAATTGCATATGTAATAAGTAACCATTCAATTTTTTTATTACCTTCCGATTCTTTTAAGCTTTTTATAAAACATGATTATCTAAATACAAGTAAAAATTTTAAATTTGATATAAAAATAAAAACGTAAACAAGATTCAGCTAGGTAAAAAAAAAATTCTTTAAAACCATAACAATACAATGAAAAGGACAAAACTGCACAAAACTGACACATGGAGAAAAAAATTTTTTAACTTGCATTTTGACGGAAATATTTTTTAATAGTAAAAGAGTACAAAGTACTTAAAAGATATTAAAAGTTTGAATTTCGAAGAAAGATTCTCTCAAATATAGAATGCCATGTTGCCCTAACATTTTACTTTTTTAATTCATGACATAAAAAATATTACATGCGGGGAAAAATTACACCTTAAAGTTGAAATGAAATACTGTTTAAATTAAATCGCTTATTAGTTAACATTGCATATAATTTTTAGTAAATAAAAGGATTTAATTTCGCATGAATATACAATAATAATATAAATAAAATTTCATTTTGAATCCATGCTTTTTTCTATACTATAGCAATTTTATAACGGTAGTTCAACACTGGAGGTTCTACTTTAAAGACCCATCATGAATAAAAGATTTTTGTACTATAATATATATATATATAAAATTCAAAAGCAGTGAGGGGTTGAAAAAATTAAGAGAAGAAATGAAAACATCGTTCGAAAAATAACTACTTAATTCAGAAATCTCTCGATTTTTATCTGTGTTTTATCTCTTTTTCCAAAGAAACCTTTAAAAAACTTTTCCCCACTGCCACCAAAAGAGGGGGTAAAAAAAAGGGAAAAAATTCAGTTCATTATTCTCCATATTCACCAGGGCGTATCGTGCATTAATATTAAGACGAAAAATGTAAAAATATACTTTTCCAGCTACCTGTGGTGTCGCGGTAATTATCCGTGTTTCTATTTAAAAAAAAACCGAAAAAAATAGAGGAATTCTCTCTTCTGTCTTTTGAACTTTTATATTTAGTTCTTCGGCGCTTTATGTTTTTGCTTGTACCTTTTTTAAGTAAACCAGCCGTTTTTATGTTTACGTTTTTAATTTTTTGAAAGTTTTTTTTTTCCCCTTTAGATTTCTTTTTCTTTTTTTCCGCCTTATAACGATTTTAACTTACTGAAATGGTTTGAGTAAGAGTGGCTTTAGTAAATAAGGCATTTAATGATGTTTACAGAATAAAAATATTTATAGTTCTAACTTTCATAAGATAATTGCTAAATTAATATATTTAACATTAGTAAGAGAGCACGTTAAAAAAATCATTTACAAAAGTTTATTTTAAACGATGTTAATATAGCGTAACGTTTATGCAAACGAATTTTTAAAAAATAGTGGTTGCGAGCAACTAAGTTTGCAATGAATATTTTCAATAACACTGAATTCTGATTAAAGTTTTTTTGTTTATATATATATATATATATACACACACATATATATATATGTGTGTGTGTGTGTGTGTGTGTGTGTGTGTGTGTTATAATCCAATTTAAACTTAATTTTCTCATTTTTAGCTGAATTTAGCACGTATTAACCTCATTCTAAAATATTCTTTTATTTCCTCATCCAATTCCCCTTTTTACTATTTAATTCATTAAACAGAAACTTTTAAAAAAATGCTTAAATCGACAGTTCACACGCTCCGAGTGGAAGGATAAAAAACTATCAGCCAAGCGAATTGTCTTTAAAACATTCCTATGATTTTCCCTTGCCTGGGTCGGCACGTGTATAGAAATCCTTATCAAAGTCTCGCAGTATATAATCACAGAGATAAAATTTTCAATAGTTTTTTTTTTTTTCAATTCGTTTTGTGCCGTTCTATGTTGGTGTACTCCTCGCTGCCGCTTGTATATAAATCGTGCATCTCAGGGTGAAGCAAAACATAGTTAAAAATTCAAAGTGTCTTTGCTGCCTTTCAACCAAGATTCATTCAAAAACTATGTTCACACACTATATTATATTATATATATATATATAGGTCCAGTTTTTACAAAATAAGTAAATAAACAATAAGTATAAAGCGAATAAAAGTTTATTTCAATGATCATAATCTGTGTTAAAAAGTGTTAATTAGTAATATATTTTACTAAATAAAATGTACATGCTTTTTTTAAAGGAAATTCTAAAAACTGTCCGCAGTGATATTAAATAAATTATAAACAATAATTTGATATATTTAAATTATTCATTTTTAGAAACTTTTACTAAACATTTATTTTATTCTTTTCTATAAATAAAATATTTAATGAAATTGACAGGAGAAAGTATTGTGCCCTCTAACATTTGTTTCTGAAAAGTATGTCTTAAAAAATTAATACCTTTAATTCTCTTGAATTAACCCTCTAATTTTCTTGACTTCCTAATTCTCTTAAATTAATTAATATGGTAAGTAGTAATCCGCAATATTTTGCTATTTTTTGTTTTCAAGACTAAATTTAAGATTTTTTTAAAAATAAATGCTTTGCAAAATGAAAATAAAGAAATACCATTTTTATTGATGAAAAAATACTGACGCTTCGAAATTTTATAATTAAATTGCATTTAACTAAAATAACTAATAGTCCACTTCATGTTTCATTAAACTTAAAACTGATATAAAATGATATAAAGATGCGTAGAAGAAATTTCCAGACATTCCGAAAATGCATCATAAATGCAAAAGAAAGATATATATATATATATTATGTATTTGAAGAATGTTTTTTCGGCGAAAATTTTTCATCAATCAGCTACGAATAAAAGTTGGAAAATAAATATTAACATCTCCAAATGCAGATAAATAATGTCCTTGAAATATATATGAATGAAACTTCTCAAGGAAGTTCTATGAAAACTTCAAAAACCATACATGTTAAATTATAAAAACTAGGAAATCTTATCAATCACTAAGAGCAATAATAAAAAACTGACAGAGGAGATAATCTTAACAATATGAGTTTCAGAGAACTGAATGATTCTTAAGAAAGATGGTAGATATTTCTAAAAAATGTTTACAACTCACAGTTCTGAGAAATAATTGTTTATACATATGTAATGCCCCAGTTTCTCTTTCTCCATTTTCAAATATCTATCACATAAAAGAATCAAATCCCTTTGTACAAGAATATAATATTTCATATGATTTTGTAATCTTTTCAGAGTTCTTTCATACAGAAATAAATAAATAATCGTGTATTTTTTCGATTATGAATAGAAATTTAAATGAAATTAATACTATTAATAAACTATCTATTTTTGTATTTATTGTGTTCTAAAGAAAAAATTAAATTTCTAAAAAATAAGAGAAAATCTGAAGTATATTTGTCGATGCTCCTTTATTTACAGAAGAGTTCTTAAAACTTTAAACCTTATATTGTAAGGCTTTTTATCTATCTCTAATAAATATGTACGCGCGTGCGTGGTTGGACAAAATTATCATGGAAAAGAGGGAAAAATCACCGTAATGTTTAATTAATTAAAATTCCAAAAAATTTTCCTCCAAGTTGCACATTTTCACTTTAGATCATTGTGTTATACATGTGTTAAATTTCGTAACTGTTCCTGAATGCTGAAGAGAAAAAAATTCATTACAAAAGATTAATATTTTATCCCCTTTGAATGAAAAACCAATCAATTAAATTCAAAAACAACAAAACTAAGCAATCGAACCAAAATTATTTAAAAAGTCTGCCCAAAATTTTTGTCTGAAAGAAGATTTACTTGGATATAGGATTTAAATTGTGAATAATATATCTAAAAATCGAAATCAGTTTGTGACATTTCATAAAATATTATAAAAATATCTCAGTTGAATAAAAATTAAAAAATTAAATATATGACTTTAGTTAATAAAAGAAAATTTAACAAAGAAATTTAAAATTAGAATTTAAAGCTATTACATAAGTATGAGAAAACTAGAAATAATTAGCAAAAATTTAATATTTTATCCAAATCGTTACTTCAATCAAGCATTTTTTTTATGAATGACATTTATTTATAAGCTTCCACTTCATTTATTTTTTTATTTAATTAACTTTAGGCCTTTATTTAATTTTATCTAAGCATTTCATTTAAGTAATTTTAACCAAACCAATTATTTTTGTGTGCATATTTCATAAAAGACGGCCAAATTGTTACAAATAAGTTTATCGCTTATTCTTCGTTCAAATGAACAAATATTTTAAACTTTGCATGAATCAATGGGACACATCTTGTAATGAGCTACATTATGTAAAAATATCATAGCTGTTGCAATATATTGATTAAAATTAGTAGTTTTTAAACGTATAGAATATAGTAATCATGCAAAGTTTCCTGAGGGAAAAAAAAAACATTAAGCAGAAAAAAGTAAAAATAGGATATATGACTTCAATTAAATCCATTAAAGTTAAATGAGGTATGTAAGTTTTTAACGTTCAGGAATAGTTGTATTTAGCCTTAAGCTAATTAAAATTAATGCAGAATTTATTTTGAGATAAAAATTGATAATCCCGATTTATGTCAAAAAATAAAAACCAGCGTCTTCATGTGTGGAGATCCGATATTAAAAAAGAATTAAAATCAATCTTAACTTCCTTAATTCTGTTTTGTTCTGAGAAAAAAAAAGTTTCAAGAACATCAAACAAAATAAAACGAACGAATAAAAAGTTCTAATACACAAAATCGAACCCAAACAAATTGACTAAATCCGCTGTTGCTATGAAATATCCAAACGGCGATTGCAGGCACAGAAATATAGATATACACACAAAAATAATAGTACTCAAATAAAAACCAAAATAGAGAGGTTTTTGCCAGGCAAGATCTTCCGGAGTAGAGACGGGATAAGAAAAAAAAATCAAATAAAATGCGAATAAAGAAGAAGACGGTGAAGAACTCAGAAAGAAGAAGAAATAAAAGGAATACAAATGAATGGGTAAAAAATGCTCGCGGTCATTTTAATAATGACACATTTTTACGTCCCAGCGGGAAAACTTGGAAATGAAGCGAGATTCATTAAAGATCGTTAAGACGCTCCGGGGTGGGGATAGAGCGGGAGAGTGAGGCGGAATAAGACGAAAGAAGGCAGCAAAAATGCTAATCTGAAATACGCAAAGATTTTTCATCTTTTTCTGTGTCTTTCAATCCACTTCCATCCACCCACCCACACCCTCGGAGCTATTTTTTTTCTCTCTAAATTTTTGTCATTACTTCTTCTCTCATTGCGGTTCTTTTTTTATTATTTATTTTCCTTTTCCACTCTTTCTCTTATTATTTCTCTCTCTTTCTCTCGTTTTTTCTCAACCCCCCTCCGTATATATATATTCTGTCTCTGTCGTGCTTTGAATACAAGACGATTGCATTGTTTCTATAAAAAGAAGTAAGAAGTGAAAAGCAGAAAAAAAAAGATAGAGTAAGGAGGTTTCTAAGGGGGTGCGCGGCGGCCATCTTGCCAATTCCCCTTCTCGAAATATATATCAAACAAAAGAAAACGAATGAAGGGGCATAAAAAGGAAAAGAGGGGTGGGGGGAAGACAGATTGGGTCGACAAAATACATAGCTAACGGTAATGAAACAAAGCACTAACAAACTGAAAATAAAAATAACAAAAAAAAATTATAATAATGAAAATATTAAGGGAAAAAATTACAATAAAAAGACGGATGACAAGGCAAGACTGAAACGAAAAATGAAATATGGTAGGAATTTAAAAAGATTATTTTGATATTCAAACCCTTACCGTCCCCCCCCTCGCGCATACCGGGTCCTCAAAGTAAAAATTGAGCGTTCTAATTGGCTGCTTCCCAAAAGTTTTCTTTCCACCCCTCCCCCTTTTACCCCCCAACTTCAACTGCTCGTGATCGCGTTATTACAAAGTCATCACGTGAGACTTTAAATTAATGATAACCGGTTCAATCACATTCGCTTCAAAAGCATTTACAGAAAAGATATGAAATGAAAGATATGTGGAGGAATAAAAAAAAACTTTATGGGGGAAAAATCTTCGAAACAAAACCGTTTTCTTTTACTCCCCCGTTTTTCTGTATTATTTCGGCGCCGTGAATGAAAAAGATGGCCAATGAGAAAGAGCACTCGCCGATTCATTCCTGCCCCCCCTCCTCCTCTTCAATTCTATTTTTCCCATTGTTTTCGTGCAGAACGTAAACCATCTATCAGAATTAAAGGCCGTGTTTTTGTTTGAATTTCTTGCGAACTCGCTTCGCACGGCCTATTGAGGGATATAAATTTAGGGAAGTCATAATGAAATCACGCAGTCATTATAAATAGAAAGCCATTAGCAATCAACTGAAATAATACAAATCGAGAATTGGGAGGGAAAAAAAAACATCCCAGTTCGCTAAAAGAATTTTTAGCGAACGTGATACATGGTTTGACTTTCAAACGAAGCAAAAGTAATTACACCACGAAACAAAATTCTTCAGATATCTTTTTTCAGCAATGATATTCTTTTGTAAAATAATTTTTTTAATTTTTTTTCTATCCCTCTTTTTCTTTATCACATAAATTAATAGATCGTGAATCTCATATCTACTCGCCTTTCAAATGTAGAAAAAATTGTTTCCCCCAACACATTCAAGAGACATTTCTTAATTTATAAAGCTTTCTGCAAATGTCTACGTCGGAGACAATGGGTTTCCTACCACCACCATTTTCTATCTACCAAAGTGTTTTTGATTGTATGAAATTAATAACTCGTTTGAGTCTCATAAGATAATTGGGTGTAAAAAACTGCTGTATTTTGAAATGGATATAATAATTTTCCAATCAATCAAATTATATTTAAATTCTGGCTAAATCCCAAAGTTTTTTTTTTTAATTTATAAGGATTTTTTAAACACTATTAAGAAATTTTACAATTCATTGACGCTTCTAAAAATTCTTTACAAAACTTTTTTTTTTCCAAATACGAATAATAACGTAGACATGATAATTATCATAAAAATCTTTATTTTTTTTTGTATTAGTTAATTTTTTGATTGAAGGTCTCCATTAAAATTTCATGAAAGTTTAGTTTATTGAATTATTATCTTTTGGCGATGGTGACGCTTTGCAATAAAATAAAATTTACTTATCAAATAATATTTCTTTGACCATTAGCATATGAAATGCTCTACACAAACTACCAACGACAAAATTCTTCTAGAAATTATTTCCTATACTTCTGATAAATTTACTAGTGTATTATTAACCACATGCTGTCAACAATAGCTACAAAAAAAAATCAATCAGCATGCAATTTTTGGCGATATCTTTTGGCAATTAATCGCTGGCTTGCAGATTAATACATAAGAATCAGAACTCCAAATACATATATCAGACATCTTTTTTCCCCCTTTCTTTCTTTCTTTCTTTCTTTTTTTTTTTTTTTTTGATGGATCAAATTTGACACAGAATTACAATTGTAATTAAAATATCATATACCAACTATCATAATTTTTGAAATTAATATTTTTCACATTTAATTATTTAAATTATTGAGTTTTTGCATAATCTAACTAGATTAATTTTCCAATTACCATGTTTACTTTTACACGGATAATGGCACCTCTTAATTGACGATGAGATGCTTCCGGTATGGTGGTTGGATATCGTCAGTCCGGTAGGTACAATAAAGGTTGGGGTCTGATCATCCCATTAATGACAGGACGTAATCCCTGCGGGGAGGATTGCACTGTGTCCGGTGATGGTCATTAGGACTCATCCTCAGTTTCAGCCAGTGTGGTCTGATCATTCAGTTTTCGGTTATCCGTGTGCTTTCGTGGCGGGTCGGAGGTCAGTAATATGACTTTACTCGGATAATCAAACAGAAGACTTCTTTTGAAAAGACTTCGATCAAAATTTTATAGAAATACACAAATTTGGTAGAAAAACCGTATACCAAATTTCATCTGTATAATATCAGATGAAATTTGGTTATTAGTAATCTTTGTCACAGACAGACGGATATTTACCAAAAATATATTTTCCGAATTCGGGGTAAAAATTCTCAAAAGTGGAAATTCATCAAAATCTCAAATTCGAATCTTTTGACGATTACTCAACTTTCTCTATATTAAATACACAAGGAAGAACAAATCTTTACTGCCTTGTAATAAGAACTTAGTTTGTACAAAATCAGTGCATCTGTACCAGGCATTTTTTTTTTAAATTTCCATATTTTAAACACATCCACAAATTCGATATTAAGCAACATATTAACGTTCATCCGTCTAGCTCAAAACGTTTTTGAGTTATCGTGTCCACATATAAATCGATAGATGTAATTCAAAGACATGGAGAATCATCAAAATTTCGCTTTTGAATTTTTTGAGGATTACAGTATTTTCTTTTTGTATACGAAAAAGTAAGTGAAGACATTTAAATGCAAATGAAAACATACTCAACAAATATGTTTACAAGTTCAGTAACAACATTAAATCCTAAATTGACATTAAAGGTTTCACTGGCGAATAATAAAAACAGAAAAAAGAACCTTCAAGATGTCTTATTTGTACTGTATTGTACCCATTTTCTCCGCCATTGTTCTGAACAATAACTAAAGCTGCAAACAAATACAGCATCTAGTTCCAGATTCCACACAAAAAAAGGAAGCGGAGGTTCGCGAAGGTACTAAAATGGGAAACATAAAAACCTTTTAAATCCCCAGGGAGGCATCGCTGGGGGTGTGTCTACTGTTTTCTCGCCAAAACAAGAAACCAAAAAACACGCCGTTCGGTAGCCGATATGCAAATGGCGCGAAATTCTACGTTCTCTGACGCCTCCAGGCTACTTTTTAACGAGCGATCCGCGTTCATTTATCCGCACGCACAAATGCACCTATGCTGTTTGGCGCACCTAGGTGCTACAGCGAAAGGAGAAAAAATAAGCACGGGTTGAGGAGATGCTGTTTTGGATTTGAAGGTGAAGCGAATTGGGCATTCGTTCGAAAGGAAAGTAAACGATGGCCTGATTGGAAGAAAAGTGGACCAAGGAGAATAAAAAGAATAAGATACGTTAGTAGAAGAAAATAGTTTAATTCTATTATAAAATATTTCAATTCTAAACCGAGAATTTATAATCATTTTATCCGAAAATATTCATTTGAAAATATTGGACGGTGATTTGAAAGGAGTGATAAAAAAAAACAAATCAACACAGAATATGCTTTAAAAATCTATCTAATGTTCAAACACAAATAGGCTGCCCAACGTTTAAAAATTTAATCAGCGATCCTTGTTAATCATGTTACCATGGTAATGAATGCAAACGAAATTTTAAGTATAATGAAACTTATTTTAAAGAAAGTTTTATACGAAGTAACAATCGTACCTCTCCCCCCCCCTTTAAAAGTGGAAATTTTTTTAGGGACACTATTAATGGTTTAAAATGTTCGCAAAGATAATTAAGAATGATTTTAAAAAAGATCCAATAAGAGTCTAATTCAATAAAATGATTGATCTTTATATCTATTAGAATATAAATAAATCGGATTTTCATAAAAATTTGGGCGCGCGGCTTTAAAATTAAGCCGACGGTAACCCGTACCGTAAAAATATATTCTGGACGATGCAATAAATCCAATTCTTTTCTAAAATAAAAAAAATCCTGTGAATATTTTTCTCATTTATACTAACGATTAATAAATATTTGATATTCTAGTAAATTAACAAGTTAATTAATACTAACAATTTATTAATTTCAATCAATATTTAATAAATGAGATTAGATTTAATTTGTGCTGTTCTATCGAATTAAAAGTAAAAATTTCTCATACTATCAAAGTAGCGAGCTAAGGTAAAAAATTTATACAAGAAAGTTTTATGCATTCCACAGAAAAAAAATTCTTGTCAAGAACAATATCCTCTATATCTGTAAGGTATTTAAGCTTTTTATCAATGAATCCTCATAGTTATGGAAGTATAAGAATATTTAAACTTCAACATGAAAATAATTACTAAACCCAATACGAAAGAGCTGAAAACTATTGTAAATAAAATAAAGTTTCAAAAGTAAAGTACAATTTTAACACTACAGAAATATTCAATGACAATATGAAATGATAATCTATGTTAATAAAATCTGAAAGTCTATCAGCATGCTTGCTTTATCAATACAGCTTCTCAGGATTCTTGATCTAAATGTAGTTATTAAATATATTCCGCAAAGTTGGTAAGATTAGGATCTAACATTATTAGAGTTAGCTAAAGGCTTCACATGCAGACATATGGTTCGAAGTTAAAGCTAATCATATACAATATACAAACTAATGTTGGTTACTTTGTACTTATCATATAAATATAACTTTTAATTACTTGACCTTTGAGTTAGGCATCAAAATTAAATTTATAAGAAAAATTCAATCTTAATAATAACTCTATAACTAATCTCAAAGTAATGTTAATATGGAATATGCTAATGCAAAAAAGATCTAAATATTTAACATTATATCTCTGGTTTGAACATAAAAACAATGGAAGTTTTCAACTTGAATGTCTATATGGTTACTTTTAAACTATTTGTAAATGAATTATTATTATTTTTAAATAACATGTTTTTTAGATTTATTTAATTATATAGGCTCTATTTAATAAAATGTTTCTCATGTTTTTAAATAATATGTTTTTTTTTTATTCATTCTGGTTATTTCTTCTCTTTTCAATTTTTTTACAGACACAATACAATAACTAAATAAATAATATTTACTTTCATTTATTTAGCAAATTCTCACTATTCATTTAAAAAAAATTTAAGAAAATTCGAAAAATTAATTAAATTAACAAATGGAAAACCGAATTTTTTTTGTCTTGCTTAAGTTTCTCGAATATTCCATATAATCTCCATAGTATATTTTTGAAAAATATCCTTCTGTTTATATGCCTGACACACAAATTAAAAAAACGCTTTGAAATAGATGGATGTGGATTTATACCAATTTTGTAAACTGCTATCCATTTTTTTTTTTTTTTTTTTTTGCAATATCCGCTCAGAGGAAGTTTGTTTGTCTGACTTTTAGAATATAATTTAAAATAATGGCTACAAAACAAAGAGAGCTAGATATATAAAAGCCGATAAACAGAATTAACATCTATAGTCTGGATACCTGTCAAATTTTAAGAAAAATCCAACAAAAATGATTGATCGTCTATAGATTGTACTAGTTGTACTAGTAGAAACATCTAAACGTGACAACTGAAAGACTCAGTAACTTTAATATATATCAAATCCGATATGTGATTTTGGGACTAGAAGTGTAGTTTTGCGGTAAATTTTAGTCACAGTCGGTTGGTAGAAAATTAATTTGATTTTTGGAAGGAAGCCAGGGATTAATCACCAAATGATTCGCCAAAGATGACACGATAGATTCAATAAAAATGCTAAATTCATGTCAAAGATTAATATATCATGACTACGCTAATGATATACAAGGTTGTTGTCGTGTCCGTGTTTTTCACGGAAAGGGGATGCGGTAGCTTCTGAGGGTAAAGACCCCTGAGCACCCAGAGGGCAGAAGTCCGACTTCTAGCTCACACACACGACACAACCCTTTATAGGGGGTGGTCGAATTCATTCATACACTCATTCATCCATCAGCAAGTCGAAATTTAGATCCAAATCAGACACCGACTCGTCCCTGATTCAGTACCCCCAGAGGTATCGTTTTGTTATGGGAACTTGGAGGACTTTGCAGTCTCGACATATTTAAAGTGCCCCAACTGCCATTAGCCAACACGGCGGTCTTTGGCCAAGACGAGGACAGAACCCGCGACCTTTCGGTTACGAGACTGACGCTCTACCAACCAGGCTACCGCGGCCTTGATATACAAGGTGTTACCTGGGATAACACCTTTATTAGAATTTATGCGATACAGTTCCTACTATTTGAAGAGGTGTTGAGTATGAAACTTTCCGTAAAATAAACATATATAGATAAATATGAAAGACCACTGAATAATCCAAAATATAATTTTCAATTACCTGACATCCAAATATACATGGATGACCACTGAATAATTCAAACCATAATTTTCAATTAATTGGCCTCTAAATATACATGGAAGACCATTGAATAATCCAAAAGATAATTAATTTACATCCAAATATACATGGAAGACCTATGAATGAACCAAAATGTAATTTACATCCGAATATACATGGAAGATCACTGAATAATCCAAAACATAGTTTTCAATTAATTGACCTCTAAATATACATGGAAGACCATTGAATAATCCAAAATACAATTTTCAATAAACAGACAACTAGATATATATGGAATACTATTGAATAATCCAAAACATATTTTTCAATAAACGGACATCTAAATATGAATGGAAGACCACTGAATAATCCAAAGCATTTCTGAACAGCCGGATATAGCCCACTGTCGTCCGGAATCCGGTACAATCCAGAGAAGGAAACTTTTTGAAGGTGAAAAAGAAAAGCTGTTTGACTGGTGCAGAAATTGTTGAAAAAAGGGAAAGGAAGAGCGGCAAGTTGAATGTTTTATGTTCACTTTCATATATAACCTCAAGGTATGCTGCGGAATAAACTGGTAAGGAAATAGGTCGTGGAGGGTCTTCCTTCGAGGACTAGATTTCCGAAAGATGGTTTGTTTGAGCAGCATATAATCACGTAACCTCGCCCAAGGAATACATTTACGTGCACGAATTCCGCTTTCATTCGCCCATATTTATACTTCCGCTGGGACTCTTCGAAAATTCAACGGAGATGAGATGGAAAGTGAGGGATTTCTCCACAATGCCCATTTGTATAGCAATCTAAATAAAAAGTGAGTTGGTGTAATGCTTGAAGTCTAAATTCCAATTCTTACAGCAACTTTAGAAGCATCGAATCAAATTACTATGCTGTATATTTATACAAAGATATGTGTGATTTAATGGTTGTTAAAGGAAGTAAATTTGTCTAAAGTTCATGAGAAATACAAGCTGAAAAAAGAGCTAATATATTATTTTTGACACAGGAACTGGCATTTAAGATAAAATTAGGACACTGCCAATTTGAATTTACCTTACGGCTCAAAAGATAAGGTATTTGAAACAGTATTTCTTGGCAACAAGAAGATATAAATAATGGCATTTAATGAACAAATGTAATTGAAAAGTTTTGTAGCAGTTTCATTACTCAATTTTCTCTTTGGAAAAATAAATGGCAATGCTTGATTAGGTAACCCATAGTGTATTGTGATGGTATAAAAATGAAATGATATGTTGTTCTGTTAAGCTGGACGAGTTAATGTCTTTATGTTTGTGTTTGTTTAGTGTGAAATGTTATTAAAGAAATATTCTAGAAAACATACGTCCTGTTGCTTCATAATGGTGCACATTCCATCATAGTTTAAAATAGCTTTTAATGGTTAAATGTCTACGTTACTTTTTTTTTCATGCATTAGCCGGCATTATTGTGCATAAACATTTTAAATCAGTTACTTGATAATGTTTGGTCCACAAATATAAATACCTATAACATTGTTCCACATAAATATAATTTTGATTTCGAAATAATTTTAAAATTCGCTTATCAATCAATTCATAATTGATGGAAAAGTTAGTTTACAATGACTTTTAATAAATATCTATAACTATGCCATTGCAAGGCCACACAACACTGATTTCAGATTCAATTCCAAATTCCGCCGTATATCTATGGAGCTAATGGGCATTACATGAAAAAAGATTTATCAGTTCTACATATTTCGATCTCACCATCTTATATTAAAATGCAAATATCCGACTTACTGGTTTATTATAAAAAGAATGTGTAATAATATAAACAACATATTAATAAATGCGTTGTTTATGTTATTTAGAATACGGAAGTTAAAATAAGGTAATAACCATGTTTTAACTTCAGTGTTCTAAATTAATGTACAAATAGAGCTAACTATATTGTAACGTAATCGTTCAGAGGGTCAATGCAAATGGGAAAAGACTTAAAACGTTCCTACATTGAAGATAAACACTGACAATCAAAAGATCTAGATATGGTGGATGACGTACTATTTATATGCAAGAAGTTTTATTTTAGATTTTAAAATAGCTGGTTTCGGACACTGTAATCCTCAGACTAATTTTGAAAAAAAAAAAAAATGCTAGATATATGTTTAGTAGGCATTCATGCATGCAATATTCTGAACCTAAACTTTGAATACTACAACTCGATAGTTGGAAGTTTACCTTATTTACTACGCTACTCTGGTTGTTCTACAAAAAGGTACTTTACTGCCTGTATTAAGGGAGGGAAATACCGTCAAGCTATCCTTGTAATCACGTTTCATAATCTCTAACACGATATAAAAAAGATATATTTTAGACATATACATAGATTATAAATTATTCTGTTTTACATTCATTTCAAAGTTCCAAGTTTTTGTTTCCAATAAAGTTTCGAAGTAAAAAAACTGTTTATTACCCTCGAATAGTGTTAGAAAATCATCTAAGTCAAGTAAGGTTGTTAAATGTTACTCATAAATTACAAATTGAAATAAACTTCATTTATCAGTTAGATAAAGAATGATTCACCTGGTGTGACTCATAAGTCATATCGTTTGGCAATAAATCATTCTTAATAACTAAGAGACGGTAATCCGATTACAGTTGGTCAAGGATAATAGAAAGGGTTAGAATCTTATCTTTCTAACGTTAAACGACCTCCTGTTAAGCTAGTCTAGTATCAACCGAAAAAGGTGACCCCTGATAAGCAAGAGATTACAAACCGTTGGTTTCTCTCCTTTTATCGGAACAGTAAGTTTGCTTTCTGGGTCAAGGTATATATTTTGTATACAGATAAAATAAATGAAATTCGCTGGAAATCAAATGTATACTTTGATAAATGCAATTAGTAGTTCTGACTTAAGAGAATAAAATTGTTTTAATTCAGAATATTCACTTGATAAGATAATGAAATAAAAATAATAATAAAATCAATCCAAAAAAGCCAAATTAATTGAAACTGATTAAAATATTTCATAATTAAATTAATCTATTCAATCACCATAAAAGATTTAATTTTAAAGAAAAGACTACGTATTTGATCTCTGGAAATTTACGAAAAAAATCGCTCGAGTAATTTTTTAAGCTAGTGATATTCACTTTTCATTAATATAACATATTACCTACATTGATTGAGAGATAGCAAGTAACAAGCTGATTATTTTGATTTGTATCGTCGCAATATGTACTTTAGACACATTTTTTGTTTAGAAAATTGTTAAAAGTATATTATATAATTTCAAAAAGTTTGCAACTGCAAAAAGCACTTACTTAAATTTAAAATAAATCAACTATTCAATTAAATAACTGCATATGAATTGAAAGTAATTAGCAAATTATTATCAAATTTCAGTGCTGGTTCCATTAATCAGTTAAATCCTACAATGTTTATTGTTACTATAGGATAATATCAAATACTTAAAATTGCTTAATACATAAAATATTTTTCCTTCGCCGAGTATTTACTTACATTTTATTATAAATATCCTTTTAAATTACAAAAATTATACAAAGCTAAAAGACCATACAAAAACTAGTAAGTAATATTTGCAGATCAAATTGTACAGATATTAGAATCTAAGAATTGCCACTAAAGACATACTGTTATCTTGAAACTACGTAATATAAAAAAAAATATTCGTTTCTAAAACTCTTTTTTAACTTAAATTATTTCTCAACAATACGGAAGTTTCGAAAGGGATATTAAGTTGTCGATATAGAATGGTACACTAAACGATAGCATAAAATTTTCTTTAAATTAAATGTCTAAAATTTTCCATTCCCATTCTTGTGCGTGTGTTTTGAGTTGAAAGTTGAAGACCCATAAAAAAAATTGTAATTGTGACAATTAAAAATTCCAGAATGTAGCTTTAGGCATTACTGTAATGATGTTGGATTAAAGGCGATGTAAATATTTTAATTCCTTTTCAAAAGCAAAGCCTTGTATAAAAATATACGGAATTAAAAAAAGTAACAGTCCGGAAATGGAAAACAAATAGACCCTCATCAACCTGTATTAAGATTAAGGAGAATCAAATAATGCTAAATATGTAAATTATTGCACAGATATAACAGAAAAAACATGCAACTACATAAATACAATAAATAAATAATCGGAGTTTTGTCGAGACAAAAATGATGAATCATATACACATCATGTTCACAAAATAATAATAATACTTTCATGTCATATGTTGATTCCCTTCAGAAAAAAAAATATATTAAAGCACATTCCAAAAGGAAATACTGAAAAATGCTTTTAATAAAACATGTAAATATCATTCATACCTTTGACCAAAAAAGTATATAAGATTCGTAGGATTGCTAGCATTTCTTGGGAATAGTAAAAGCAAAAACGTTTCTCCAAATTCTACAACAGTTAAAAGGTATAGAGAAGATATAAAACTAGTCGAGCAAGTGAACAAACATATCAGGGCATGTCCAATTCCAACATTGGTTATTTGAGTCTAATCCTTTCTTTTAAATGGAATAGCCTTATACTAGATAAAATATCAGGTAAAGAATGCATATCTCACCTATCACCATGCCTATCTTTGTTTAAGAATGTTATCTTAAATCTTCAAATAAAACAAATTGGATGTTAGTAAAGAATATTTCACACGAACTACTTTAAATCCTTAGATAAAATAAACTGAATTGATTTTTTCCTGTTGATAACGCAGTTAGGCATTTTTTCTCACAACATGAGCCTGCGGAAGAAGATTCCAATATATTTGCGTTACCGTTAAGCTTGAAAGCCTTTATTGTGCATATCATCTAGTTAAATCTGTAGATTGATTGATTGATTTGTTTGTTACGTTAAAGTGCGGAATCAAGAGTTTTCCGTTTTTTAACTAGGTAATGAGAGCCTTAACGGCTTCCTTATGATTAAAGTTCAAAAGTTGGCACTAAAACGGAAGCATTTTAAAATAAATGAGTCAGGGATTTAAATTTAAAATGAGAATTTTAATGAAAGAAAAATTATCTGCTTTATAATTACGTCAAACAGCAATAAAACTATCTCTTGGTACCGACCAGGGTATCAAAAAATGTTACCTCAAATTTAAATTTACCACAAATGGGTGAACTTGTCACAAATACCAAATGCGATGCAATTCAAAGTGCCACCAATCTTTAAACTGCTCTAATAAATGAGCATAATTTTGTCACATATTTCATAAGTTAAACCATTTGATTCTGAATTGATTGATGATTGAGTCCATTAAATAATTTGCTGTTACTTGATAGTATTAATAGATATCGAAAAATACATAAACAACAATTTAAGCGTACAGATAGGTTGTGGTTGTTCCAGCAAAGATCTAAACTCATACTGTTTCAATAAATACATGTACATTCATATTTCTTTGAACTCTTCGATTATATATTTTACCACGTCTAAAATTAGAGAATGTCGACATTCACCAATGAATGTCAACATATAGTAAATATCTCGGTGAAAGACTGAATATTTTATTATATTCTTATATATTTGGACTGTCACCGGTATATGCCGACAATCACCGACATGATTAGGTGGAGATCAAAACGAGATGCCGATGTCCACGCAGAGGCAACACCACTGTGCGAATGCAAGTCCTTAATGTCGACTGTGGTCATACAAATGCCCAAAATGTTTTAGTGGGTTGTTGTTGGAATAGAAGACTTTTATTAATTATCAAATAAAAATGATACGCTCAAGCAGATTTATACCTTTAACCAGTTTGTAATTTGTAAAGAAAAGTTGCTTTTGTTTTTGTTTGCAAAAGTTTTTAGTTACTTGTTCCTTCTCAAGAAATGTCACTGAGAGAAACCCGCTGCAGCCCCGCTCGAGAAATAGAGGGCATGGCTATACACGCTGCCATTGCAAAAAGGAATATTTCACAATGAAATGCAATTGTAAAAGCACGGGATTCTTGTGCAATTCAAACTGCTATAACAGTGTAAATTATTGTAACAAATAAGATAGATTAACGATAATCACATTAATGAGTTTAATACTAGAGCTTTAAGTTTAATAGTTTAATTACTATAGTTTTTTAAGTTTAATTACTATAGTTTTTTAAGTTTAATTACTGTAGTTTTTTAAGTTTAATTACTATAGTTTTTTAAGTTTAATTACTATAGTTTTCTTCTATTTTGATACATGCCATTCGTAATATGTTCTAATAAAAAGTATGATTTAAAGAAAATAAAAAATATTTTTTTTCCAATATTCACCATCAGTGCATGGTGATAGTCGACATACATCGGCAACAGTCCGAATATGTGAGAATATAATAAAATATTCAGTATTTCGCCGAGGTATTTGGCATGACATTCACCGGTGAGTGTCGACATTCTCCAGATTTTGGTCTCTCACGGTAACATATATAATTAATACAGCAGTAAAATATTATTAGAAGAAGTGATCGTGTTAGAGCTCGCCATGTTGCGAACACTGCATTCATACAGAAAAAAGAATAAGATGACAAAAGACAATATCAATTAAAAAGTTTCATTGAGTGAGGGAACAGACATAACCATTGCCAGATCGTTATAAATTGACAATAAAAATTGATGTTTATATTTCCACCAAAAATTAACTCGCAAAAAGGGATTTTTGCATAATTTTAAAATTTTAGTGATATAAATTTCATTTCCGAATATGTTTTTTCTTTAATATTTTTTTAGATGTAATTTAAAATAACAATGATTATAATGCTATGATGAAATTCAAATTCATTCATTCATTAAAATATTAATTATATCGCGGGCTTTTATCAATAATTGACTCCGAGGTAGATTGACTTCCGCTTTCATTTCTTAGTATACACAATTTTTAATTTACGCGTTTGTAATAAATTGGTTCAATTAAATTTAGATTTTTCCAATCGCATCAAATATTAATCTGAATTTTTTTTTAAAGTACATATCATATTAATCGTTTAACAACTTTAAATGTCAACAATCTAAAGAAGCAGGTTGCAATAGACGGCTAAATTTGAATAATATGTTTATGTGAATAATATGTTTATTTGAACTGAATACTGAATTAACCCATTTAAGCCTAATGCTAAAAAACTGGAATTTTTGCATAAAATTTCTATATGTTAGGTGAAAAAAATGTAATAAAAATAACTTTGAGGGGTGTTCCAAAAATGGAACAGTAGGCATTAATGGGTTAAAAAGATTTACAATCATTTAAAGTGAAAGGTTTAAACACATTTGAATATTTGATCCTATCACTTAATTGACCATTTGTTGAAAAATACATTTCTTTAAAAAGCAATTTAAACCACCCCCCAATATGTTAAGCCCTTATAGTCCCTAACCTATAGATAACATCGAAGCTACTTTATAGATTAATCGAATCGTATCGATAAAGCATTTCCAACGATTAATTAAACCTCGATCTCTCCATGACCGAAAACTGCGCATCAGGTAGACCCTAGAGGGGACATTTATATTTGGATTGTCAACCGTTAGAGGTAATTTTATTGGTCTCTGCGGAGGGTCTACCTAAAGCAATCAATCAATCGGAAGGGAAGGACAATTCAATCTCGCCGCATCACTTTATGTTTATCTCTTCCTCGCGCTCGTCAATCCAAGAAAGCTTTTCTTCTCCCGTCCCTCTCATCTTCTTTCCATTCTTCGGATCTTCTTTATTTACTTTCGATAAAGTCCTTCTTGCTCGACGTCTAGTCATTGGGTCGGGCACCGGCAGGTAAAGATTTCGGGATTATGGAGATTTCCCGGAAGAAAATGCCACGCGAAAGATATTTGGATATGGGAGGGCGTTAAAAAATAGTTTCTGGAAGGAGTAAGCCTTCTCCTATCTTGCGATGCTGTTGCTGCTGCTGCTAACTTTCTCCACGAGCAGGAGTTGTCTCAAAAAATTGAATCGCATTTTTCGCGAGGAAAACCTGTAAACAGAAGATACGGTTCTGCACCGCTTATTTTAAGTGATAGCATAAGATTGCTAGCAGTACCGGGAGAATGATGTCTATATAAAGAATGATTTGATTTGGTTTGGCCGGTGTCCTGGCCTAGGGTAGCGCGTCTTCTCGGTGATCTGGGCGTTCTGGTTTCCAGTTCTGGTTCGGCATCTGCTCTCCCCGTTTTCTATCTGTGAGGTATGTGGAAACGACCTCTGTAAAAAGGAGTTGTGCAAGCGAGTGTGTTAGTTTCATCTTCATATGAGATAAAAATCAGACTTATGTCCTCGGGTACTCAGGGGACTTTTCCTTTAGAAGCTACTGCATTCCCTTTCTGTGATAACGTGAGTAAAACAACATCATTTGATTTGGTTTGGTTTGAGATTTTAAGGCACTAGAACCAATATGAAAGTGAAACTATGCCAGAAGTTTATTTTTAATTCAGAGTTTAACAAAAATAGTTTCTATCAAAATGATAAAAAAATAAAAATTGGGAAAACGATGAAAAAAAAATTAAAGCCACAACGCAATCATGGTAATTAATGAGTTCCAATAAATGAATAAAATCATATAGATTTCAAAACGACAAAAAGGTTCCGATGTGAGCAATTGCGAAAAAAATGACAAAGTAATTTGTCGTTGTTTTGAAGTAAAAAAGCACTGAGCATTCAAATATGGACATTCAGTAAGGACATGATAAACTATTATGATGTGAATACATCGGCAGTTGATCATTTAATAATAGATGTTTATTTGTGAATCTAGTGTGATTGATTCACAAACGAGAAAAAAACTGTGTCATGTTTTCGATTGTTCAAAGAAGCGCACTTTTCCATGGTAGGCCTACGAGTATGAAGTTTGTTTTGAGTTTCCGGGTCCCACTGAATTAGCTAATTCATACAATGACAGTATTTTTTCTGTTTCTTTAAATCGCATGCAGGTATTTCGTGAGTGTTTCTAAAAAGAGAGTTGCAAACTGGGCTCTCTAACCAGCCTGCGCCTTATCATATATTTCTACATGGGATATACAAAAGAGTGAAAGCGGTGATTAATCGCTTAACAAATTTACTTTATTATATAGCTGACGAGTTGTACCATCCTTCAGGTAATACATATAATACATACTTTCAAACTACTGTTTATTTATTCTTTAGATATAATTTCATTTGTTGCTATCTTTGAATTTTTAGATCAGCTGGCTTCGAGTAAGGAATTCGTTTTTTAAAAAAATTTCCAGTAATCATTTCCATGGTTTCATTGGTAATCTGTATTCTGTGCGTTGCATTGAGAGTATGAATTACATTAAGGATGGTACCACTCCTAGTCAGTCCATTCCAGAATAATGTCAATCCACTCTTCCTTCATTAGCGGCGTGTCTTTTCAACTGATTCACCTTCCTGAAAACGAAAAAGAGATTACTTTTCTAGAAAGATTAATGACACAACCTGCCTAATGAAGGTTGACGGTTTGCAGCATTCTCTGAAATTATAGTAATTAATAAGTGGAATAAAATAATATGACATTCATTTTTATAAAATATTTTTTTCCATCGCTTTTAGAGTTCATACAACTACATGCTCTTTTTTTTACAGAGCAAACACGATGTGACATACAACAATTTTGAATCACTTTCCTAACAACAAATTCCTAATAATACATGAAAATCGAAAATAATCATATTTTAATACTTTAATAATTATGTCCTAACAATAATATTAAACAATGTATAAAAACTGAAAAGAATCATTCTTTAACAAACATAATCATATTGTCAAGATATGCTTATTCCTCACAATAGCCGGTTGATTTTTACAATGAAGATGAAATTACAAATAAAGATTAGATGCATGGATTCGAAACTCCAAACATATTTTGAATTAATTAATAAAAAGTTATTTATTTTAAGTAATATTAAAAGTTTTTAATCATACATGGATTTTCGAAGGCAAGGAAATGGAATTATCAGAATTATTATTTTTAATACTCAATGCAAATAAAACAAAATTTATGATACGATAAAAATATAATATCAGATGTCAGTGGCGGATTTTTTACAATTAATCTTAAAACAAACTTCAAAGAAAAAACACGTTAACACGTAAAATATTACAACTGGATTTATCATATAGATATTCGTATTATGATTGCCATATAATAAAACTGTGATGGATTGCAGCAAAAATATGTTCCAAAACCTACAGTGATTGCAATATTACAGAAATATTAACATGAAATATAATTGATACATTATTTCAAATTTTCAGACATAATTTCAAAATATTTGTATTTAAAATACGAAAAATAAATCCCTACTTTTTTCCTTTTACTATATTATATAATAATACTCTTATAAAGTAGCACACTCTTCTTAATTTTTCAAAATTTCAGTAAAATGTGACTAGACAGTATTTTTTTAAAGATGTTTTTAATAAGACAAATTTAAAATGGCTGCATTCATTTCATATTTTAAAACAAAAGTAATCAGTTCAAAATTAGAAATAATTTCAGAGGTTAAAATTATAAAGTCAATGGCAGTCAAGCTTAAATTATAAAGAAAGATAAGCTTGAGTCTACTATTTTTCCTAACACAATTTATAGCTTTCAATACCTATCACGTACTTTCTTTTATACGCCAGTTTCTTTTTTTAATTTCAACATAAACCTTATCCAGATTCCCATAAGAAAAGAAAAAAGCAGCACACAACTGACCCATCACACCAAAGCTCTTTCATTTATTGCTGTAGTCAAGGGACGCGAGAAAGGGGTCGAAGACGACGTCTCACCCCCACCTTCAGCCAATCAGATGCCCTTATCGAGAGATTAACCCTTTGTGGCCGCAGGGACCCGGGTGCATTCTTCTCTGGCAGTTATTACATTCGCCAAACGACGTGACAAAGGGGAGGCCTGTGATCGCTTGTCACTTCGGGGTATGTCATCCTTATTATTAGACTCACTAGTGGACAGGCACCGATGTCGATCGAGCGCCGCTTTTTGACGGCCACCGCCCCACCAAAAGCACTGCGAGTAAACAAACCTAGAAATTTCATGTTGAAAGATAACGAAACGAATGTCAGAATATAGGTGAAGCCAGTGTGGTAATTCAGTCGATTTTAGTTCGTGCTGATCTTCCATCCATTGGCAAATCTATAGTCGATGGTGTCGGTTAAGATTAAACAAAACCTTTTCCGACATCGAATGCATACCTCATCGAGCAAAATTTTGGTAGAATGTTAAAGGATCATGATGGAAAATGAAAATCTTATGCCGGCAGATGAAGCCACAATGGCTAAAACTTATTTATTTCGATTTTGTATAATCAATAGTCAAGCAAAGTCAGTTTTCAAAATTTCGTACTAAACACAATTGAGTTTGAATTTAATAAGAAATTAAATAACAAAATCTGATATTTAAATTTTTTGAAACAATTTTTCAGGCAGGAATTTGAATTCAATTCCTACCATATTATCAGGTTTTTATCAAAACTTTGAGAGAATTTCGAAAGGATTCGGCTTGAAATTCGCCTATTTTAATGAGCAGAATCAATTTGAATGATAATAAACTAAAATGAATTTTATATTAATGTTGAAAAATTCTTGGAGGTTCAATAAACGCTATTAATAAAAATATTTTAACAACAAAAAAATTTACCAAGTGCTTGAAATAATTCTATCATGTTAATTTATCAATTGCGATAGCAAAATATTATGTAATTGAAATTTACAAATAAAGTTTTTTCCTCCAGTCAATTACTATTTATAACAGTAAAAATTTTTTTAATCATATGCATCATGAATCATCAAAAATAAATCAGTAAAATTAATTATTAATCTAAAACTTCACACACTTTTTTTTTGCAGTCGCTTAAAGCACATATTTCTTTAAAATAAGCAAATAATCAGACCTCCGTTACCAGCAATGCAATTTTATCGGGTAGATAATAATTTTGAATATGTATGGTATTGTTTGACAATGGATTCTAAATCCTCCACACTTTTGCACATGCGTTAGGATTAGTTTTATTCATCAAAATAGGGATGGGAGAAAGATGAAAGGGAGGGGGGGGGATTAAACTTAGCAATAAAATAAACTTGGATCACTCTCAGAATTAGTTAAAACAATACGGTTGGAAACGATACGATATTTACTTATATGAGAAAAGAAAAGTGAAATAAAAAATATCTAATAGGGCAAAAATAAGGTCGAAGAATTCCAGAAATTCCTTCCACATCTCTCCCTTTAATGAGATAGAATAGTCAAAAAAAGGCAGTCTTAGAATACTGAAACGAGCAATTGGTAAGATAAGAATTTACAAAAAATTTGTAACTTATTTGATCAAAATATTAATTATATGTGAATAAAAATTGAAATAATAAAGATTCAAACTGTCCATATTCAATATGTATACATAAAATTATTATCACTCGCATTTAAAAAATAAATCAAATATCTTACAAATCACATATCAAAAATCAGGGCTTTGATAAAAATATTAAACCACTCATATCTGAGGAAGCAGTTATTCTTAAAAGCCAATACATCATTTAACCTTTTATTCTTCTGAAGTACACTTAACCTCGAAAATCGCTGAAATTCGTATTTTTGTAAAACATTTTGTCTTCAATTCAGTAAGTTACCAATACTTTATGATCCCAGCTAGCATTTGAACACTCTACATGTCACTTAATGAGTTCTCCATGTGCCCCAAGAAAGAAAGAAAAGTAACATGACAAATAACCCCTCTCCGCCATTTCTGGCATTGCGATCATCAATTAGATATTCCCACTAACGACAAAATGCGTCATTCGGCGAAGGAAATGTCTGCCTTTTTAACCCAATGATGGATTCATCCACGAGTCGACCCCGATTGCTGGCTGTGTACCTTCGCGCTAAGCCGCAACAGCTGCATTACGGAAGCAAATTTCCTTCTATTCAAAGGTGGACAATATTAATAGCCCCCTCTTACAAGCATCTCTTTAACTTCCCTACAAACACTCAGCGAGAAACCCATTAAATTCAAATTCAAGCAGAAAGAAAAATGAACCAAGGCATTCCAGCATGTACGAGATGGATCTTCTTAATGGCCGACGAGTGGTATTTTTTCTCCCCCCCCCCCAAACGGGCAAAAAAATAAAAAGTAAAGAGGGGGGAGGTTGGGAATAAATAATCACAAAAAATATATCAGATGATGGTTTTAACGGAGGGAGCGAAGAGACAGAGGAGGAGAAATATAAAGAATTTCCTTTCCTTTTGTCCTCCGTATCCTTCCTGTTGTCATCCTTTCCCGGGGATAAATCTGGCGAGTGAATCAAACCGCGGCTAATGTAGCGCACTCGGTGCCCGGGCCCAAACCACTGTTTCGAGCCGTGGGATGCGGTAACCTGGCAATAACTTCCATCCCAGAGCTTCCCATGACAGCGGGTGATGGATTGGCACTCGCCGGGAAACACCCCCTCCGCCATCCTTTATCGGGCTGACCGGCTGACCCACCCCTCTCTCCAGCCGCTTTCTTCTCCGACAGTCTTTTTCTGATGACATGCCTGAGGGTAGGGGGTGGGAGACTAAGCACTCTGCTTTTCTACAGCATCTTCTTCACTTTATACGTGGAATCGTTTGCATTTTGTCTTTGTCTGTCCAAAATATACCGTCTCGATAGAAAAGTGAATGTAAATATTTAAGTTCGGAAAAAACCAAAGGGTGCTTGCTTTCTTTTGTTTTATCTTTTTGTTCCTGGCTACCTTTTGTTCGAAGGTATCTGATTGAACCTCACAAATGATGTACATTCTATTGGATAAAAGCAGTTTGCAGTCAGTAAATCTAAGGTTTACTTTACCGATTTTACAGACCATATTTCAAACTGCTCTTAGAGCGAAGAAAGATGCATGCATATTCGAAGATAACAATGGTAAATTGAATAGATATCATATAGTAAAAACTAACCATCTTCAAGTTCCAATTCTCAATTTCTCTCAAATTGAAGTAATGTATAGCTATAGATAATTTCGATAGAAATCTTTCCTTAAATCTTATGTTGTTGGTATTGAAAGCATTGATAATTTATCTAGTAGTACAAAGGAATTTATAATATCAATATTTGTACTCATTTGACAGTAAATGCCTGCCAAATTAGGTTTTCGTATTAAATCTGACAACTTAGTAAAAAAATTCTCTATTTTTTGACTATATATAGTTATCAGCAATAACGCGACTTTTCTGAGCCATATCAAAAGCCACTGAAAAAGTTCAATCAGGTTTTTTAAGAAGTTTTAAATAGCTTTGATTAACTAGCTATTTTATCAGACCGTTAATTCAAATCTCGACGTGTTTAATTGCCATTTTAGAATTTCGTTTTTCATAGATTTCATTATCTCGCAAGAATGAGTATAAATACCATTTGATAATAACGTAAAAAGGTAATCAAAACAAGAAAGCCAATAATAAACAGAGTTATTTATAGAATCTAATAAATCTCATCAGTTAACAACAAAAATAAATTAGCAGTTTTGAAACGTATACGGTCAAAAGAACAATTATTGAAGGTTCATTAAGTATAAAATTGGCAATCACTTGCAATTTTAAAGTTTGCAAAATGTTACAGAAACAAATGTTTACTACAATTGGATATCTCCAGCTCTGAACAATTTTGAATCAGCAGCAAATTAAACTGGTTTTATACCAGTTCGGAAAGACTGAGCCAGTGTGGGTCTCTAACTAGCAAATGCAAATAGTTTAAATGCCTCTTCAGTTTGAATAGAGATAAGACGCAAGCACAAAAATATTTTTAAATGAATAAAAAACTATTTTAAAGAATAAGATTTGATATGTACTTATAAATTAAAAGTAATGCATCCCAAATCATAGGAATAACTATAGATGTTAAAATTTAATTAACTGAATTTATATTTTATATTATATAAAAACAAATTTAAACAGAATTCATCTTGCAGGAGCAAGATTTACACAATATCTTCACAAGAAAATTTTTAAATCGCCAGCTATCAAAATGTAATTTATTTAGTTCGAACGTCGTTAAATTTGAACAGCATTTTAGCTAGAGATTCAAGTTAATATTAAATAAGGATAAAAGACAGGGGAAAAAATGTATAAAAAATATTTCACAAAATTTAATAAATAATCTTGCTTGATTATGTTATTGTTATGCAAATAAAAAAAATCTGCAATTTTTTTAATGCTATGGAAACAAAAATATCTTTTGTCTTTAATATCATATTATGATTCTAAACAAAAAATAAAAAGATTTCTTTATTTCTACGGTTGTACAACTTTTTTTTTTTCATGAAATTTGGATTTTCAACTTGCACACACAAAATGCATCAGGTTTTACATTATAATATTGAACATCTGTTTATATTAAATATGGAGTAGTATTTATGTAGATTTATTGCAGACGCAATTAAATTCAAGAATAAGTCTGATATAGCCATAAAAATCAGTCTAAGTCTGTATCAATATCAACCTGTTTATGTTAAGTATGTAGAAGAAATATTTATATAGCTTAATTTCAGGCATAATTTCATAAATAAATTTAAAAATAAAAATGACATTCATAAAAATCGGTAAAAGTAAACTAGTATTTTATACTTTCAAATATTTAAAGTATAGTAATTTACAATTTACTCGAAAAATACTGATATGTTTGTCACTTTCTTGAAATTCATACAATTACTAGCAGTACCTGGACGGCGTTGCCCGTGATATATTATTCAAGAGGTAATATTACTTTTAAACTTAAGTCTAGCCTCCACCCGCATGTTACGCAACATCAAACAAACATAAAATATAGACAATACTTAGAATTTATCAAAAACAGCTACAAAATAGTTTTTTTTAGAACGAAGCTTTTTGACATTATGTGTTCCGGCCAAAGTTGCATTTCCCTCTTTTGGCATAATGATATTTGAATCGCTGATTGAAATCAGACGTAAATGAATAAACGTATCGCCATATCTCTTGCTATTTACACATTCGCAGTTTGAGATTCTAGAGCGGAATAATTAAAATCGCAATTATAAAACTATTTTTTTAATTTTGATATGACTTTAATGTGCTAAAACCTTCCCCAATAAATGCTCTACAAAATGGTATAAATATATCCAATATCCGTTAACTATTTCTCGAGATTTTGAGGTTCAAATAGACTCTTTCAAGAGACTTCGTGTCACACTATGTATAGATATGGATGTTAATAGCATTCACGAATAAAGTACTTACGCAAAATATTTTCACAGTGATAACAAAACAACTGTAAACCCTGAAGCAGCACAAAAATAAATCAACTCTAGTACTTTTATTTTAAAAAAGAACACACACATACCTACATAAAGCAACATTTTAATTGAATGGTGACTGAAAATTGCAATTCTTTACTGGAAGCAATTTTGTTTCGAATAATAAGGCCAGCGTGTTTGTTAATAGCTTCCTCATATTCCTAATCATCCCTTCCGTCGGTGCGGGGGCGTTTTTACAGGACAAACAGTGCACCATCCAAAGTGGACAGTACAAGAAGGGAAGCTCGAACATCCGCAACCTCAGTTAATGTGCCAATGTTTACATTTATGCTTTTCCCAGCAGGGCGAAGTGAAAGTAAATGTTTAACTTGTGAGAACGACGGCCGTATTCTTTTTCTCTCGTTTCAAGATGAGGATACAGGGCGCACCTTTTCCCATGGAAAACAGAGAAGTTATCTTTTAAAATATTATTAGATGAATGAGCGCCACTCTCCCGACGTCAACGTACCTTTCAAAGTTAGCGATTTAAATTAGGTTCGTAAGAATAAATGGCGATCTGCATGCAATGCATCAAGTCGCATAAGCATCTATCGTCAAGATTTTTGAATAAATCTATGAGAGAATCGGCAAATACTTTTTTTTAGATAATAAGTCATGAAAAATACGAATAAATAAATTTTCTCTGAAAAATAAATTAATACTTTGGTTTATTTTCATTCATTTATACACGAAGAAATGCTTTTAAAATATTAATTGACTAGCCGCCTTTGGCGACCAGCTGGTTCGCCATGAGTAATGCGTTCTAAAATTTTCAATTAAATCACATATTCATTAGCCTTGAAGTAATTCCGGGAATTGATTGGCCTGAAAGCAATATTTTCTTTAAGATGACGGACGAAAAGTTCTAAAAGAACACCTTTTCCTAATAATATTCTTTAATTTTATAAATCAATCAGTTTTAACTATCGGTTATGCTTCCAAAATATTAAAAATGTTTTTTTCGATGATGTTGCCAAAATATGAAATATGTTTTTTTTTTTCAAAGAAAGCGAGAAAGGGAAAAAAGTATTGAATTAATGATACAGATATTGCAAACGATTACATAAATACGCCATTAAGTCCGGATTTCAATGCATATCTTGTCTAAATTCAATCAGGTTTACTGTAAATAAAGATAATTTATGGAATTAATGATACAGATATTGCAAACGATCATAGAATCATTTGCATTTATTTTTTAAAGAAAATATCACATTTTATATTTCTTTTATTTTATCCTGTCACGTGCTGACAGTTGCATTTCTGTAAATTTATTTTGCGATGATAATTTTTTTTTATTTGAACTTCCGGCATTCTTTTATTTTATCCAGTCACGTGATAAAAATATGGTTAAAATATTTCTTTAAAAATTCGTTAAAAATAGAAGCTTACTTTATAAATTAAAAAAACTGATACCGTTAGAAAGATAATTTTTTTATCTTTAAATTGATAATGTTTGTGCAATAATATTTTCGGAAGTTATAACGGAAAAACGTCGAAATTTTGCTCAAATTTTAATTAATTCAAATTCTAATTAAAAATTCGAAAAAGGGGCTCCGAGGTGCACATTCCGGACCTCCAAGGTATACATGTACCAAATTTGGTAGCTGTAGTTCCAACGGTCTGGCCTGTAGAGCGCCAACACACACACACACACACACATTGAGCTTTATTATAAGTATAGATATAGATATAGATAGATAGATAGATATAGATGAATGAGCGCCACTCTCCCGACGTCAACGCACCTTTCAAAGTTAGTGATTTAAATTGGGTTCGTAAGGATAAATGGAGATCGGCATATAATGCATTAAGTCTGTATGCATTCATTGTCACCATTTTAAAAATAAATCTTTGGAAGAATACATAAATACTTTTTTAAATAATATATAACAAAAAATGTAAATAAATATATTTTCTACGAAAAATCAACAATTTTAAATTTATTTTCATTCATTTATACACAGATAAATATTTTTCAAAATATTATTAGATGGATGAGCACTACTCTCTGAACGTCAACGCACAATTCAAAGTTAGATTTGAAATTAGGATCGTAAGAATAAATAATGATCATTAAGTTACATAAGCATTTATGATCAAAATTTTTGAATACATTCTTGGCAGAAAAGTCACTTTTTTTAGATAATATGTCCAAAAAAAATTTAATTTTTTTTTTCGAAAAATAAATTTTTATTACTTTATATTCATTCATTTATATACAGAAAATTAAAAAAAAAAACATTATTAGACGAATAAACGCTATTCATCAATATTCCCTTCAATTAAATGATCGATACAAATTAAGTTCATAAGAATAAAAATTGTCTGTATGGAATACATTAAACGCACAAATATTTACCGTCAAAGTTTTTTTAATTAATCTATGATAGAAAATTTAAATATTTTTTAACAAATATATAGCGAAAAACACAAACTTTTCTGGGAAAATAAATTAATATTTTTAGTTTCACATGTACACAGAAATCTTTATCTTTAAATTAATCATTTAAAATATTAAAAGATGAATGAGCCTTAATCTCTCTACGCCAATACACCTTTCACAGATAGCGATTTAAATTAGGTTCGTAAGAAAATCTCCCAATAGTGTAACCGATCGGCATGTAGTGCATTTTTGTATCTGTGTTATCATTTTCTGATTTAAAAAAATTCTAAACAGATCTATGAAAGAATATTTAAATATTTTTTAACTAAAATAATAAGAAAACACAAATACATTATTTTCCTCAAAAAATAAACTAATCTTTTTAAACTCATATCCATTATACATAAAATTGTAATGATGTTGCGTGTTAATTAACACACTTTTTTAAAATTACAATTTACAGTCCGATTTGATACATTTCATTATCAAATGCCTAACTGATTATTCAAAGATAATATCCATCAAACTGATAAGTATTATCTTTCTTAAATCACTATCAGAAGTCATGAGAATAATTTTTCTTAAGTTGCAGAGAATAAATTGAAAATAGACATAAACGTGATATGTAAAAACTTTGATTATTATTATCAGTGTTAGTTCTATCAGTATTATTAATCTTATTGAATTACGATTCCAAAAAAACGAAAGGAAAAACCAAATGCGATAAGAAAGGTGATATGATACTTCGAAGCTACAGTTTATGGAATTCAAATTAGCTAGCTGTACTATTGGAGAATCACATGACGTTTCTATAGGACTTAGAACTACAGAGAAAGGTCATGTTTTACAATTTTAAATGATAAATTTTACTATGCACAGACTGAATCAAGTCAAGACTATTTCACTAGGCGTTATGCTAAAAAGCATACATTTCTTATCGTATCAACTAATGCCAATGAGTGTCATAATTATTGTCTTGCTACAAGAGGACGGCTCCGCTTAGCACAAATTTTTTTCCAGTTAATCTAACTATACCAAATACACTTAAAAATTATTTTAATACAGCAGCATGACATATTGTTAATATTCATAACATAATGTAACTTAGACATCATCAATATAAAAATATTTACAAAAGACCTGGACTAATATTTTAAAAACCTTTGTCGAACTACAGGTGGTTTTTCAATTTCCGCTACACAGTGGGCACTTCTTGTTCTCAAGAATGGGAGGTTTCAAGTTCTAGTCCAATACAACCCCCATTTTACCGTCGTAACTTGACCACTCAGAGAGGAAATGAGAAGTCCCCGTCGTAACTCGACCCCTACAGGTGGAATTTAGACATGCTCCTAGGCAAAAAGGCTCCAATAAGTTTAGAAACTTTTACTGTGATAAATGACTCGTAAATCTTCCTTTACATTCGTTGACATACAATAGAGAATTCTCAGTACAATTACCTCGGTAAAACTATAATTAGTTTGAAATGAAATGAAAATGATGGTTTGAATTCCCTGTCTGGAACAAGTTGTAGAAGCAAGTTATTTAAGCTACTTTAATTAAATTAATAAGATACACAGCAGTATTTTTTTTTTTTTTTTTTTTTTTTTTGCATGATATGCTATTTCCATCAACATCGATATTTGTGACTTGAAATTGTGGCTAACTAATTGCACAAAATATTCATGATTCAGACAATTTTTGCTTCTTTTTACTTATTAAATCAACAATCTAAAGTTTGCACGATTAGTCATAACATTTTTTCTTCATAGGAAAAAATAACATTAGTAATATTCCAAATTAACTCAGTTAAAAACCCAAAATTACTATTCCGATTTTACTAGTTGACTTTCATATTTTTTGCGTATGTCTATTTGAATAAAGTGAACGTCGTTCCTAGTTATCTTTTTCGAAATAGCGAAAAAATCAAATTGAGTATGTAAAATTATCATAAAATATAAGGCAATTTTCCGAAATTATTATGGCAACTGATGCTTTATCATCGATTTTTTTAAATCAGATATAAATTAGGAAATAAAATTTCAAATTTATTTATGGACAAGCGTATACTCATGGTATTGCCACTCCATTAAACAAATCAATAAAAATAATTTCAAAACGAATTAATAAAAACTATACTCGATTGACCATGTCTTAAAAAAGATTAACATCTTCCATAATATTTATAAATTGAACTCGTAACTGTAGCTAATCTAGACAGCTTTGATTAAAACAGTCATTTAATAAAATTATTATAGCAGCATAAAATTATAATAGCAAATTTACAATGGCAGTAATTTTATAACACACTTTTACTTTACGATTATTTTTCTTTACACTTACAGGTACTAAGTAAGAATCAATGAATTTTTTTAAAAAAAATTTAAAACTATTATTAAAAAAATTCAGCACTTTTAACTATTTGCAAGGCAGTTTTGTCAATTAAAAAGGAATCATTTTCAAATATCTTGCCCAGTTATAAGAAATCATTTTATTTTTATCACTAAATTTATTTATACTTGGTTATATTACTGTTGACTTTGTACGAGAATATGCTAAAATGTGTTTAAAAGGAGTTGAAGTTTTCATAGTTTAGGAGAATAAGGTATTCTTATTTATTAGCGTGGAGTTGCTTAATAGCGTAAAAACGAGATTTGGTCATAAAATTACAAGGAAATAAGAGCAATATTTCACATCTTTATTTGCACAAAATGATGAATATTTCGGAAAATTTGTCCATGCCATATCAGTGATGGTAGAATATTCCGCGAAAACTATAATGGAGACTTTCTTAATGGAGACTATAAAACTTAATGGAGATTTTCTAACCTATCATCTCATAATATGTTCTTTATAAGTTTAAGACTTAAAGGATTAAAGAGATTTATCTAGGTTAAGCCACATTTTGAAAGTGTAAGTCAGCCCCTCCCTCCCATGTTTGAAAAAAATCGAACCATCTCAGAAATAATGCATGTTAGCTATAAAAGAACGCTACATCTTTCACAAAATACATGAAAATTAATCATGATACATAAAAAGTTTGGTGAGAAAAAAAACACCCATAGACGCTGCAAAAAAACAGCGAAATAGATGCACAAATGGTTCAACTTTATCCTTAAATTCCATTTGAAGCTTCGTGGGTAGAAATTTCTTTCAGCCAACCACTAAAGTCCTTCAAAGCAGGTTCCCACTTCCCATACCTTCACTACTTCCAACAATTCCTGGAAAGATTGCCATCCGTCAAGAGCTACCACACAGGATGGAACATTTTCTTTTCCTGGCGATGACAGTGCTTTCTCCTTCCATTACACGCACCGGCCCCAAAAACTTTGAGACTTAATAACTTCCAGAGATTGGTCCCGAAGTGACTCCATGGCTGGTGATGCGTGTGCCCATATGCAATGCCAAGATGGCGATTAAATACCAGCACAGTACGGGCTTTATTGTATCGGTTGCCTCCTCCTCCATGTCTGGCGAGCAGGTCAGAGGTGAGTTTGACCTCCGTCATCAGTCATAGGACGCACGTGCATTCCACGGGCCCTTGACAGGTGGCTGATGGATGGGCCCTCCAAGATCTTCTTACTTTACTCACCTACTTCCACCTCGCCAGGGGAAAGAAAAGAAGTTTAATGCTGTAGCAATAAGAGGAAGTTTCCGATCGATTATTATTTCCCACATGCCAAGGGAGTGAGTGTGCTGTACCTACGAATTTTATTGGATAACCTTCATTTAGAAGCTGTTAGACATGGATCTTAGATGTACAGCCAAAGTTATGGATAAATTACTCATCTGCTTCCTCTAATGTTCCCTTAGAACAAATAAATATGCACAGGCCAGGTTCAACTGAATTTATCTTCTTTTCCAAGTTTCCAAATAATGCTCAAATAAAAATGCAACTTAGGAATTGCTTTACCATTTTAAGTCATGAATAAACAAATACATACTGGAGAATTATTCATTTCACTGGACGACTTTCGATGCTCAATAAATAGAATACATTTTCTATCTTGTTTATAAAGCGCTAAGATTATCAATAATTGGAAGATAGAATGACATTTTTAAACATTCTAAAACTCAGTTTACATTATTTTATTTTACATACTTTAGTTGTGACATACTTTTTAAAATTAATACCTACAATTTTATGAAAACATACGTATTTATTAAATTGTCTCGACATTAATATTGTCGTCAGATTTGTTAATATTATTTTAAAAAATTAATTAAATTAAAAATAGAAAAAAAAATCGAAATTAAGCATTTTCTTTATTTTTTGTAATTGATCAGCAGCAGAGGTGTTTTAAAACTCAATAGAGATATTGTACTTACCAAAAGTTTTATGGTTTACATTATCAATCAAGAAATGACCTCGTTTACACTTACCTGAAAATAGAAATAAAATAGTTATAATCTTACATTTTGAAAATTGCGAATACCTAATATTTTAGAGTTAGAATTTTAAATAATGATAGAATCATAAATGTACATGAATGCATCTTACAATTGCAATAAATTCAATAAAGATTAGCTTGATTTAAGGTCTAACAGATTCAGTTTTCGTGTGGACATACCCTAAAAATAAAACGAAATCACTCAGATAAGAAGAACTGTTATTCAGTTAAATATTTATCGCTTAAAATTTTCAATAAGGTGGATGAAAATTGAATTTCTGTCAGTAAAATTATCTATTTCTTGATTAAAAATATCGTGGAATCACTAGCAACACAAATTATCGTATTATCACCTCTCATGTTAATACTGCATTACGCAATATCTTGAACAATATATTTTTTTTTGTACATAAATTAGAAAACAAAAGTAAAATATTTTTCAAAAAAATTCTGTAACAGTTAAATGAATTATACGAAACAATTCATATTAAGTTTTATTTGAATATCAAAAAGTAGAAAGATACAACACAATATATATTTAAAAACATAAACAATCAAACTTTTAAAATATATATAAATAAAAACATGTATTTCATCATGAATTAAAAAACAGCTTTTGTGAATGTGCATGAGTACCAAAGTAAATTTTGAATACCGGCATATAACTAAAACTATCTGATCCAACACTTGACAGATTACTGATAAATTTTAAAAATAACAGTATCTCAACAAGTGCATTGTAAAGCGTGACTGAACTAATCTCGCTTTTCTTTAAACAAATCTAAATTATTCTTTGACAAAACTACAAACAAACAATTTAGATTATCTACTGAAAAATTTTCAAATATCACCATATTGATTTTACTAACAATAATAGGAAATTAATTCAATACAACATTGATGTTGAAGAAATGATTCGGTATCTCATGTTTTCAAACTGAGCTCATTTTCAAATTCAATTTGCGAATTAATTCGACATGTCGTCGTTTGACTGTAATACGACAGATCTGAACGACTTTAAAAAATAAATTCCGCCGTTAATTGGCTAAGAACAAAATGCATCTTCATACCATATATCTATTAATTAAGTGAAGCTGTTAAAACTGAAAATTTTTTTAAGGGTTAACTAAATATTTATGAAAAAGTAAAATTTTCTGAATTGGTTTAAAGAGGTTGATGTTGTTACAGATGCATTTAAAAAATTATCCGTAAAAAAAAAAAAAAAACATTGAGGTTTCGATTCTTTTCGAAATAGAGCGATGCTATATTTCTGAAGCATAAAATTCTATGGATAATCCATGGACATAAATCACCACGAAAATGCTTCTGGACAATTTCTATTTACAGCAGGGGTTCTACTGGTTTACATAACAATTACAACTAAATTTGTCGAATTTTTAACAGATTTTTTAAAAATCATTATTTATTTATTATGTGTTTAAGCAGCTTTTTTATACTTGACTGAAATTCCTTTAAAAAATCTTTTGAGATTAGCAACATCGAAGATGTCTTTTCCTACGGCAATCAATGTGTTTTAAGAAGTGTTAAAAAAGATTCTTTACGATAACATTAGAGCAGAGGAAAGTATTATCCTGAGGGATTTTAGATGTGTTTTTTTTTTTACTTAATTTGTAAAAACTGCTGGATTTTTAAGATTCAGCTTATGTTCCCTTTTTCAGAAATAAAAGGAAACTAATAAATCGAAATGAGTAATCTATTTTCTATAATAATTTTGAAATTCTGCATGAGAAGCCTAAACTTATGTAAGCCATTTAATAAGATGGATTAATGTTGTACAATATTTTCTATTTATTTTCATAATGAATGACACAATTTCGATTTGAACATAGTTGAAAGCTTACTGTTTTATATAAATAATTTTAAAAAAATAATAATTTTGAATTAAAACTTTTATTTATTTGTGATTGGTTTTTTTTACAACGGATGATAATCTGTCAGTGGAAAAAAGAATAATTTATAGATTTTCAAACGATTTAATCTTCTAATATACATAAAATATGTCAAAAAGGTCATGCAACAGAAAACAGAATCAGCATAACTGAAATCACTGCAGAATAAATATTTATCGACATAAAATGGAATCTGTTCGCGGGATTTTTTTTTTTTTTTTTCATTTTTTAGGAATTGAAAAAAAAAATAACGAAAAAGAAATTTTTCGAATAGGCATTATTTTGAAATTTTTAAAACTAAATTAAAATTAATAGAAAAATATTTTCTTAAACACCAATCAGAATGAATGATTACAATATATACAAGATTTAAAAAAATGAAATAATATTTTGCTTGCTGAAAAAGCATTTAGTCCAGATTCATCATTTCTTGTTCTTTTTTTCTAATTTAAACTTAGTATTTATTTCTATTTTTAGTACAATATATAAAGTTACTTATTCCGTATTGCTTCTTATGAAGTTAAACAAATGAATTTCTGAAATTATAAACAAATTTCGGAAATAACTATCCACAATAGCTTAATTATACATTTTATTGATAATTATTTTTACTAACAAATTATGGTACATTAAAACGGAGCTTATTACAGAAAGTTCCAAAAGTTCCCTAATATATACTTTAAATATGGATATAATAAAAACAGCGGAGTATCATTTTTTATTATTCCAGAAAAAGAAAACTATTGCCAAACTTTCACTGCTATAATAAACAAAAACCTCATTATATCTTCCGAAATTTTCATATTTTAAATGTCTATTTCCTACGATTTTTCCACATTAAAATGCTCCGGGAATACAATTTTTTTTTTCCGAGGGACGGTTTCTTCATTTCTTTTCCATCCTTTATTTTATTATTTTTTTTTTCATTTAGAATCATATGCTGAATAAGCCCACCCCTAACCCCTTCCCCTCCTATTCAACCCCCACCGTCAGAAGATCGAAAGAAGAAAGGAGAAGGAAAAATAAAATTACCTGCGAGCCGGAAAACAGGATAAAAAGAATATCGAAGATAACGGAATCGGGGGAGGTTGACGCCTAAGATTATCGTCCCCCTCCATAAAACACACCTCAGAGGGCCTACCTGCGAGAACGGATGATTGCACCTGCTCTGCAGTGGAGGAATTTTATTTCTTTTCGACGTTTTATCCATATTTCTCCGGTTTCTTTCTTTGGCTTGTCTTTTTCCGGTTTTGTCCGGGGCTTGCCGATGACGTGAAAAAGGTATCGATTTTTTTTTTCTTTTCCGCTACATATTTCCTTTTTCCTCTTCCTTTTTTCCTTTTTTATCTCTCTCCCTTACTGCAGGTGAACTTGGATTGAAGAGTTAAAAGAGGGAGGAGGAAAAAAAAGTGAAGAACTATTGAGTTTTTTCCTCCTGTTTATCTTTTTAGCGCACTTTATATTATATATATATTACGTTTGAAGAGCTTTTAGTAAGTTATACCTGGAACACTGAATCCTGTTTTTAGCCATGCCTGTTTATTTGAGATGGGAAGTTTTTCCTAAACAGTAGTATTGTAACTCAAACAACCTTTAAATTGGGGCGCGTATAAGACCAAGTCTAAACACCAAAATCGCAAAATTGAATTTCACACTATTTGATATCTTTCGGATAAAATACTGGCAACAATGTTATTTTGTAAGGTAAAAAAAAAAAAAGTATTTATTCAGATTCGAGAAGAATAAATATCCGATTCATATTATTATCTTACTTTTTTCGATAAATAACTATGTAGTTATAGTCTTTAATCTTCATAAAACTAATAATTTTGTAATCACAACTGCATTTTATGGTTTATAAATTATCAGAAATCCAAACTAATAAATGCAAAATTTTAATTTTACTATATAAAATCATTGTCCAACTCATTTTAACAATCTCGAAAAATAGGGTTCATAATCCCAAGATATGAATATGTTTCGACTATTTTTACATGAGGAGTGGTGAAGGGTCGAGATACGACTTCTGAAGGAATTAGGTGGATGGAGTGGAATTCAAGATCAAGTTCATTTATACCAACGTCCCGTTTTTAATCAACACTACGGCTATTTGGGACGTGCCTCATAATTCTAAACCGTGGTCAGATGACGAGGACGACACCTGAGCTGGTACCTCCATCTCCAAATTTCCACAGCAGGCAACGGGCAGGCCACGACGTTTTAACGTGCACCAGACCCGCTTATACAACGTTATTCGGTAGAATCGGGTATCGAACCTGAAACCTTCCGATTCCGGAGCTGAGATCTTGCTCTTAGGCTATCGCAGCCCTGAGGATGGAGAGGAACAAAGATGATTGAATGACAGCTAAATAAATTATTTATATCAGGAAATCATGTAATTAACTATTGCAGTTGAGTTCATTGATACAGAGATTTTTCTTGCAATACTAATGGGGAAAGAATTTAATAAAACACCAAAATGAAACGGATTGATTGTGTTGAGTGGTATTTTAATAGCATCAATTTAGTTTTGGAAAAATGCCACTGAAAAGAGTCAAGTTGGGAAAAAGAGCATTGAAAAGGCCAGTATCCGCTCTGGATTGTTGAGTTTTTGGAGTGATTGATATATCTAAAGATACAATAAAATGACTAATAATAAGGGAAATTAAAATTCTATTACATGTAAATTTTCTAAGTTAATTAATTCACGAATGTACAGATTATTGAAAAGAAGTTTTGTAATATTTTTGGAATTCTGTTTTAATAAGTACATTATTCAAATATTTAAATTCAACAGCTTTAAACTATTCCATTTCAAAACTAGTCAAGTCAAAATTGTCATTTATATCTTTCTCATTAGCGAATAATTTAATAAAATTTTGAATCGTAAAATCTCTCTAAAGATAATATTATACGCATTATAATTTCACAAGCTGTGTAATAAATTTAGTAAAAAAGGATACTATTTAAAATTAATTTACAGATATTTTGTTAAATTTGAACATTATATTTTATAGATAATTTATTAAATAGTTTGTGAAAATATGTCGTAAATATGAAGCCATTTTTAATTAATTAAAAAAAATTATACCTGTGGCCTATAAATCGGATAAATTATACCTCAAATATACATGCATATTCTGCATTACTAAAATACATGTTGTGATTTTATTCCACATTAATTTTTGTAATAAAAAGTAATTATACATTTAATAATCGTATTTCAATACAAATGTGACCAAACTAATAATAAGTATTCTTTAGAAATCATGAATACTCAATGCTAGTTATGGCTTTGTTTCTTCAGTGATGATATATATAATATCTTTAACAAAATCAATTTAGCATTCCACAAAAAAGGGCTTTTTTTTTTTTCGATCGCCGTTTTCTTACAAGGATTCCAATCCAGTTGAATCGAAAGTTTCAGGTTCGTACTTATATTTACCTTTATGCTTAAACAAAGCATATTATTTTATATTATATATTTATATATTTACTGAAATAAGTGAATAAATTCTTTAAAACGAGATGACATTTCTTTGTGTTTTTGAGATTTTTTAAATTAATCTATTTAAAAATTTTCAGTAGCATTGATAAATCAATCCAGAAAATGCATGTTTTAAAAACAATTATATTAGTGAATTCATAAAACTAATTTCAGAAATGCATAACTCAGTTCAACACTTTATCCGATCACATCTACCAGTATTAAATGAAAAAAATATATATATCGCAAAATCAATAATATTGCAATGTAATCAATTCAGTCAATGCAAATGTAATGAAGTAAAAAGTAATTAATTAATCCTAAAGTGTCTAGACAGACGACCATTCATATAATTTAAGCGTAATAAGCATTGCCTCTGTCACAGCTTATTTGATTATCTTTAAATATCTTATACATATTCAGACAAAAAAATATATATAAATCTGAAGTATACTCAACAATTATGCAAAATTTCTATGTAAAAAAAGTTATTCACATTATAAGTCGTAGGGGGGAAAAAAACGGAACAGAAAACTCATTCGCATCCACTTAATTCTTACAGGCAGGAAAGAGAAGAACAGTTTAAAAAGTATTAAAACATTGCGGTCAATTAAGCAGTTTAAACATAAGAATAAGTTTACGAAGTAGAGGGAAGTACAACAGCTTCATTCGTTTCTGACTCTTGCCAAAATGCGAAAGATTTTTTTTTCTGGTTCCATTACGCTTCACAAATTTCCTTGGACTATTAAAATTGCTGAGAACTATAACTTATCACATAAAATACAGAGATCCCGAGGCATTAAAAAAAAGAATATGACAACTAATTAAGGATGTTGTTTTACGAGGAGTAAATCCAGCTATAAAGAAATGCATTGTACGACTCGGCATTTAGCAGCTGCTTGGTTTGTTTAGAGAAATTATTTGCTATTTTTTACAACTACTCCCTTCTTTTTTTGTCCTCCCTCTTTTCCACTTCTTTAACAAAAGCAAAAAGTGTTTATCAAATGACTCGCAATTAAACTCAGCTTCAACAAACTTGAAAGTCAAAAAAAGTAAAAAATTTTAAATCATACACCATGAATAATATATGTACACATTATGGAAGATTCCATTTGTTAAAACTAGAGCTGGATAAGGAAGAAATGTGTTAATTTTACTACCAATTCTTAGCAATGACTTTTTAATTGTCTTTTTTATAAGCATCAAAACGAACACAATATTAAAATACTTTCTAGTTACTACATTTAAAGTAAGAGCTTTTTCTAGCACTAACTTAGTTAAAATGCTTATCAATGAATGTGACTAAATGAAAAGAACAAAGTAACTTGCAGACTACAAAAACATATATAATTTATAATGATTTTGCTTACTTATTTTGCATATTTTCGTAATTTCAATTTCATAAATCAAATGAAAATATTTCAAAAAATATCAAACTGTACTTTTTTTATCCACAGCAGTAAGAATCCAAGAAATATTTGGTATTTTTTTCTTATACCGTTTCTTGCTTATTTTAAAAATAGATCAAACTTCCACTATCTGGATTTAAAATGTTACCACAGTGGTTTTAAACGTTTTTTTTGTTTTTTTTAAAAATATTTTTAAAAAAAGTTTGTGCAGAGCATTTCGATGTAACGTTATACAAACGATATTTTTCATATAACAATACGAAATAAAAAAAACGAAAAATAATCTATATCTATACTTATAATAAAGCTCAATGTGTGTGTGTGTGTATTGGCGCTCTACAGGTCAGACGGTTGGACCTACAGCTATTAAATTTGGTACATGTATACCTTGGAGGTCCAGAATGTGCACCTCGGAGCCCTTTTTTCGAATTTTTAATTAGAATTTGAATTAATTAAAATTTAAGCGAAATTTTGATGTTTTTCCGCTATAACTTCCGAAAATATTATCGCACAAACATGATTTTAACATCAATTTAAAGATAAAAAAATTAGCTTCCTGATGATGTCAGAGTTTTAATGTATAACTTAAGCCTCGATTTTTAACGAATTTTTAAAGAAATATTTTAACCATGTTTTTTTGAGCACGTGACTGGATAAAATAAAATAAAACAATGACGGAAGTTCAAATAATAAAAAAAACTATCATCGTGAATCAAGTCTACAGAAATGATACTTTTTGCACTTGTTTGGATAAAATAAAAGAAATATAAAATGTGATATTTTCTAAAAAAAATAAATACAACGCAAAGGTTTCTATAATCGTTTGCAATATCTAAATCATTGATTCAATAAATCTTCCTTATTTTTGGTAAACCTGATCGAATTTAGACAGGATATACATTGGAATTCCGACTTAATGGCATATTTCTATAATCGTTTGCAATATCTGTATCATTAATTCAATATTTTTTTCATTATAAAATGGGATAGTTTCTAAAAAAATAAATGCAAGGTTTCTATAAAATCTGCAAGAGCACGTCAAAGAGAAAAAATGATGTTTTATCACGGTGTTGCCATCATTTTGAAAAAAGTTCAAATTTAAAAAAAAAAATTAAAAAAATAAAAACTATCATTACAAATTAAATCTGAAGAAATGCAACTTTTAGCACGTGACTGGATAAAATAAAATAAATATAAAATGTGATATTTTCTTTAAAAAATACAAGGCAAGATTCTATGATCTTTTGCAGTATTTGTTGTTGTTGTTGTCGTGTCCGTGTTTTTGACAGAAAGGTTGTGCAGTAGATGCTGAGGGTAAAGACCCCTGAGCACCCAAAGGGCAGAAGTCCGTCTTCTAGCTCACACACACGACACAACCCTTTTTTAGGGGGTGGTCGAATTCCTTCATACACTCATTCATCCATCAGCAAGTCGGAATTTCCTGATTCAGTACCCCCAGAGGTATCGTTTTGTTATGGGAACTTGGAGGACTTAGCAGTCTCGACATATTTAACGTGCCCCAACTGCCATTAGCCAACACGGCGGTCTTTGGCCAAGATGAGGACAGAACCCGTGACCTTTCGGTTACGAGACTGACGCTCTACCAACCAGGCTACCGCGGCCTCATTTGCAATATTTAAATTATTAATTTAATGAATTATCTTTATTTATACAGGATTGAATTTATACAGGATATGCATTCAAATTCCTTTCCAATGGCCAATTTGTAAAATATTATTAATAGGCATACATATTGTTTAATACTAATAATTTGATCTAAATGAAGTAAATAATTACATTTTATAAAGTTTGAGTCAAACAATGCATTTATGAATAATGAGTTTGAGATTTCTTCTTACTTTGCTCTGTGAGCCATATTTTACAAAATATTTTTATTAATAGTTTAAATAAAAGTTGCTACATCAATCAGTCTTCTAAATCAATCATTAAAACTGACTGATTTATAAAATTAAAGAATATTATTAGGAAAACCTGTTCTTTTAGAGCTTTCAGTCCATCATGTTAAAGAAAATATTAATTTCAGGCCAATCAATGCAGGGAGTTACTTCAAGGCTAATGAATATGTGATTTAATTGAAAATTTTAGAACCCATTACACATGGTGAACCAGCTGGTCGCCAAAGGCGGCTAGTAAGAAATAAAGCAATAAGATATTAAATTAATAATACGCTTATAACTACTGCAAATTATTATTGATAAACATTTTTTTTTAAATTTACAACAGCACTCATACGATTAAGTTGGAATCTGAAATAAATTTCTCTTGCTTAAAAAATAAATAAAATATAACGGGATGATATTGACTTTTTTATATGAATAAGAAAATCTAAAATTAAAATTCATTTCTATTTTAACCTCTCTGAAAATAATAATATATCTGAATTGTGTATCGAACTGGAAAAAAACTTTTTTGAAAATCTGTAGATAAAAAAAGTTATTAAATTTAAAAGAAAAAAATCCCATTAACATAGTATTTCGGACATTAATTAGCGTACCAACAATAAATGTTACAAACACAATAAATAAATGTAACAAAGGTGATAACAATATATCTTACAGATGTGATGCGTCATCCTACCAAGTGATTAAACAAATAATTCGGCCAATGTTTAAGCGTCATTTCGCAATTATAACATTAATTAATTTTCCCCTAAGAATTATTCGAAAGTATAATTTGGTGCCATTGTTATCTATACTTATAATAAAGCTCAATGTGTGTGTGTGCGTGTGTGTGTGTTGGCGCTCTACAGGCCAGACCGTTGGACCTACAGCTACCAAATTTGGTACATGTAGACTTTGGAGATCGGGAATGTGCACCTCGGAGCCCTTTTTGAATTTTTAAATACAATTTGAATTAATTAAAATTTAAGCGAAATTTCGACGTTTTTCCGCTATAACTTCCGAAAATATTATCGCCCAAACATGATTTTTACATCAATTTAAAGATTAAAAAATTAGCCTTCTAATGGTATCAGTGTTTTAATGTATAACTCAAACTTCTATTTTTAACGAATTTTTAAAGAAATATTTTAACCATGTCTTTTTAGCACGTGACTAGATAAAATAAAAGAATGCCGGAAGTTGAAATAAAAAAAATATCATCGCAAAATAAATCTAAAAAAATGCAACTTTCATCACGTGACTGGATAAAATAAAAGAAATATAAAATGTGATATTTTCTTTAAAAAATAAATGCAAAGCAAAGGTTTCTACACTCGTTTGCAATATCTAAATCATTTATTCAATATTTTTTTTTGTGTGCTTTCTTTAAAAAAAACCATATTTAATATTTTGGCAACATCACCGAAAAAACCATTTTTAATATTCTGAAGCATAACCGATAGTTAAAAGTGACTAATTTATAAAATTAAAGAATATTATTAGGAAAACGTGTTCTTTTAGAACTTTCCGACCATCATCTTAAAGAAAATATTAATTTCAGGCCAATCAATGCCGGGAGTTACTTCAAGGCTAATGAATATGGGACTTAATTGAACATTTTAGAACGCATTACTCATGGCGAACCAGCTGCTCGCCAAAGGCGGCTAGTATAGAATAAAAATGATAAATAAAAAGAAAGCATTCAAGGGCAAACCATGTTTTAACATAATACATCACTATAAAAACCGTTCAAATCGGCAAACTAAAAAAGATTAGAATTTTAAAATTTCTACCATCATAAAACATAAAGGGCTCAAAAGTTTAAGATAATTCTGCCGAATTTATGAATAAACAAAATAATTATAAAATAAATAAAACAAATAATGAAACAATAAAATAAATTATAAAACAATAACTTAAATAATAAAATAAATCTTTCATAACAATGACTCTGTTAATCAAAAAACGCATAATAATACATATTAATTTTTACACAAAAAAACTGAGACAGTTCTGCAAGATGATCGCACACACCCTCAGCCTTTCAAACAAAGTAATACTTCCCCCTAAAAGAGGGAACACACATCCCAAATTATCCAAACCATCCTTCCAACCAATATAACCACAATAATCCTACCTGTGGTAGACCCGGCGCTAAAACAAACATTCTCGGGGCGGCTCTCTCCGATGACAGAATAGCCGAGAAATAACTTCAACCCCAATTTCACAGCTTCACCTCGATATTACGGCCTTCTCCACCACCTCAATATACTCCCACCCGGACAGACGGCCCTGTTTACCGAAAAGAGTAGCCCGCGGCTACTTTTCCAGAAAGGCTCCAATATGCGAAATTCGGAAAGGAGCCCACGGGCTACAGCCAACCCCGTTCCCCACAAGCCCACTCCCTCGACTTCTTATGTGTCAATGCTGGCATGCGTAACACATTTAGAGGTGATATTTGCATCTATCGGTAAAAGGGCTACATCCCTCTTTCCACCCTGTCGCTACAGACAAATGTATATATGTATATACACAGAGAGAGAGGCACACAACACATACACATATCCTCTCAAACCGACGACACCTCAAGCAATGAGGAAGCTATACGGACGGAAAATGCATTAAGGACAGCCCCATGTGGTTCGCGCGTCCCGCAAATGTTGCGCACATGTGTCGCTTGGGATGTTGCAGAAATGCACTTAAAATGTTGCTTACTCAGCAACTTACCTGGTGTTTGCTGATGTTGACGTAAGCGAGGTATTACGAATTGTATGTAAGGATTTGTTTGGAAGATTGGATTGGATATATGCTCTGGCATATATTTAATCTTACGCTCGAAATCACGTGAAAAATGAACAATAGTATTAATTTGAAGAGTAAAAATTTCTAACATAAGCGTGTCTTTTAAAAAGAATTTATTTTTTTTAAGGAAAATGTAGAATTTTATTTATATTTTAGATTTTATTTACGGAATCTTATTCTTAGTTCCGATTTTATTCTTTTGTTCGTCTTGATTTTTTTTAACACTTTTGTTTATAGTTTTTTAATAATCTATTTTAAGTAAAAATTCAAAATTATAAATAAATATATTTTATAGTATTTTTGAAAAATTTTGAATGTTGTCACATGCTTCAATAGAAATAAGAATGTGGACGAATTATCTCGGAATAAAATAGAACAAAAAATTAGTCAGATAAACATGTAATTAAATGGTTAAGCAGCCTCTATACAATTAAACAGCTATAGATTATACAATTAAGCATATATAAAAAGATAATAAAAGTTATTAAATATACACACAATTTATCAGTGAATTTTATTTTATCTAGCATATTAGTTTTCATTAAATAATAATTTCAGTAGTTGCCTCAAGACAACACGAATATGTGAAATATTCTAATTCACATTGTGCATACTGTTCCATTTAACAATGTGCAATTTTCTATTTAACATTGGAAAAATTATGACATTATATAATCACAATTGTTCAAAAAAAAAATGAAGATTGAATTTCCTAAAAATGTATTTCACAGCAATCGCTTCTATTGGCATATTTCTAATAAAAACATACTTTTAAAATTTAAATTTAATTGCTCAGGCATGAAAATAGAAGGGCATATATAAGGCCTTATACATACATATACAAGCTTCAAGCATTTTTACTTAATTGAGTCTTGTAAAATGATAAATTATTTAAACATAATTTATTATTTTTCATTCAATCTATTCTTTCAATCAAATAATAATTAATAATATAATGCTTATTAATTTAATCTATACAACATTTTCACTAGATGTTTTTTTGCATGCTTCATATTGTTTTCGTATAGTATGAAATTTTTCGACTTCTATTTGAATTAATATTAACGACTGCGGAAATACTTAAGAAAAATGCATTTTTTTATCAATAAAATAATACACAGTGAAAATAATTATATGCCCTCGTACATTTATCTTTTATTTTGAAACTATAAATTTAACTAGGCATCTACCTGGATTCGGAGCCATATTAAAAAAAATCCTTTAACTTGCAACAATGAATAACGTCACTTAGAAAAATTAAAAAATAATTTAATTAATTAAATCCGGTATTTTAGGCAAAATTTGATGAAATTCGTGCAAAACACAAAACACTCTACAATAAATTCGAATTCTCGAATTTAAATTATTTTTCTACACAACATAGTTGTTGCATTTATACAGACAATGAATTAAAAAGCTAACAAAAAATATACAAATGAAAAAGAGTTATGGGTTCTCAAGCATTTTTATGGTAAAAATTTGAGGTACTTCTGGCCATAAAGTGATAAAATTCCAATATTAACATTAGACCTAAATTCTTCGTTCATTGCCTTCCTAATACTTATGGTAATATATATACAAAATTTCAAGGCAATATATCCATAAGTATTTGTGAAACTATGTTTTGCATTGTAAAATTTTGACTAAAAACAAATTCTTTAAAAAATGCATTTAAAGTTTTATCATTATACGTCTAAAATAATATTTCATTTAAAACACTTTAAAATTCATCACTTTTATGGAAAATGCTTTCCATATTCTCCGTTTTATTAATTTTTTTTCTTATAACCCATTTTATTTCTCTAGACAATTTTGTAACAGTCAAAGAATGTCTTTCTGCAGCAACAATTAGCTACTGTATTGTATTAGCGTGTAATGACCTGGAATGATACCCAATTTATTAAAAATGTCTAATATGCTAGACAAACCAACACTGAATAACAGTACCTCTATATTAGTCCCTAAACGCTAAATTTTCAACTCAACAAACGTATTTTTTTAAATAATTGTCCATCATTCGACTTCAATAACATTGTGTTTTTCCCATGAAGGCATTTTTTCAGAAGATGTTGGTCTCATAATTTAATATAAGTAGGCTTAATACTTTTGAGAATCCTGTACTTGAGTCTTAAATAAATAAGTCTAAGACTGGTAATATTAAACACTTTATTTGATACAGTTAATCAGAAGTAACGTGCTTTCATTGGTTCTTCTGTTAAATCCCCAATTTCAAGTGCCTATTACAATGGCTATTAATAGAATGCCTTGGTATGTAAATGTTTCCGTAATAATTAAAATAAATTAACAAATTTATAATTTACTATTAATTACCATCTGGGGCACCTCGAAATGAGGATGAGAAGCTTCTGGCATGGTGATCGGTTCTCGGCATCCTGGAGGTGACACGAAAAATTGGGGTCGGGATTCCCCCAACAATGACGGGACGTACTTCATTAGGGAAGGGTTGTACCGTAGTCGGTGATGCCCCTTAGGACTCAACCACAGTTCCCGCCAGTGCTGATGTAGTGGCGATACGGTCATTTGGTTATTTTATCAGTATGCTTTCGGGCGGGTCGAATAGTCAATGATATGATTTTATAATTACTTAATAACATATAATGGTATTAAGTATATGCTTTGAAAAAAATTATTACTACTTATCAGCATTTGCCAATTGAGGAGTTAAAGAAGCAGATAACGATTAAATGTAATCTTGTTACAAACACTTAAGAAAAATTACTTCTCGCAATAAAAAAAAAATTAGCAGAAATACAACAACATTTAATAAAGCTATGGGTGTTACTTTAACTTTCTCACAGAAGGATCAAGACAAAAAGAATCAAATAATCTTCACTAAAGTAACCAGAACCAGATCCTGGAGGAAAAGAAAATTCTCCAACAACGGCTGCTGGACGCCAACGAAAAAACTAAATAAATAAATAAAATTCAGTCGTCCGTCGACACCAAAGAAAAGAAATCAGTACCTTGTGATAGGATCTTATAAGAAGGGATAAGAATACTAGAATACATATAATACGACAGGTCTACTGCTAAGCGAAATTTTGGGGAAGAGTGGCACAAGATGTTTTGCTACGATATAATAAATACAATGTAGCTACAAATAGATAGTTGTTCTATATCCTCTTGGATGAACTTGATACCTAGAACATCAGTGTATTCGGTTATTGTGTCAGTTTAAATTCTGCTATGATATTATGAATCACATGAGTGAAATGTAAGCTGATATAGTCAAGGCAATTCGCGATATTTAATAAACATTGGACCATTAATGTTATATTTTTTAACATAACATTTTCACTGATTTCGCGAAAAGTCAAAATATAAATTATACGTTTTTTATAGCTTACACTGAAACCTAAATCTATTTTTAAAATACATAAATTAAAGAACGACTTTTTAAAATCATAAATGGATTCAATAAAATAATATAAAATAAGCTTTCATTTCGCGCAAATAAAATAATGAAAATAAAAAATAAAACTAATGCAAATATTTTTTTTTAAATATTCGGAATTAAAATAAATATGATTAATTTAAATGCTCTGGAACAATAAAAATTTTTTAAATTCTCACTCGTCCTTAAAGCCTATTGTTTTTATCGCAATTTTAGAGTAACGTAGTTAGAGAAGAGTTATTAGAGTAGCGTTTTAGTATTCGTGTCGATTTTAATACTAAAAATGTGTAAATAAAATCACTAAGCGAAAAGATTCTGTTGGGAATATATTTGTATTTATTAAGTAAAATTAATTTAAGAAGATATTTATATAAGAAAGGTATTATTAATGAAGAAATTTAAAAAAATCGATTTTGAAACAAAAGAAAAACAAAAATTGATTTTCAGAATAAAATAAACATTACAATCGATTATTATATAACAATAGATTACATCATCTTGTTTAGTTATCTCGTCAGATAACTTGGTATTTTTTTTATTTATCATCATTTAAAATTTATTATTTTTTAAACAACAAATTAGACGAATACAAAATTCAAATCCAGCAAAGCCAAAAGGCAGTTACTGAATACTTCTACATTTAAATATTTTTTAAATTTGGAATCAATATTATCTGCGATTTAAAAACTCAATACTTTTTTTACCCTTCTATGGTAGCATTAAATATTAAGATCAACTTAAAAGTGTGTAACATTAATAAAATATCCTTCATTTCTACGTTACCGATAGATTCGGACCTCTAAAATTTTAGGACGTATACCACTGTTCTTGGACAGAAGTTGAACAAAAAAGGTCAGCCCCTGTAGGTGTAGCTTTTGTGTGTTCAGATGGCAAGGTGGACAGGCGGAGCAATCCCTCTCTTCCGCCTGATCCTCTTTTATCCATCCCCTCTACCCCACCCTAGCAGAAGGGGGAGTGTAGGAGTCCATCCACCTTTTCTTTACGAGGTGTGTGCATTGGGCCTCCTCCCGTGGGGGTAGAGGTAACGGCACCGGGTTATGCCGGGGGGACGGGCCATGCTCATTGTAATTTTGATGAACCTTGGGAACAAGGGACTGCTTCACCTGCGACAATGGTGAGATTGGAAAAAGCGTCGCGTAGAAGAATATGGCAACAGATGGTGCGATTCGAAATAGGATTTTTCTCTAGAAATGCTGGTTGATATTTCTGTCTGGACAATCGGCCTGACGCCAGGCAAGGGAACAGAGACATGGATATTTTTGAATAAATATAAGAACGTCATTTGATTGATCATATCCTTCAGTAAAAATATTCAGCTTGCTTTTGGAGCCATTAAAATGTAGTATATATTCATTTTTTATGCCGACTAATGCCTACACGTTTAACCTTTTTACGGTGTAATTAACTCATATTCAATTCATTTTGCATTGAAATATTTTGTCATATTCAGTTAGCAGGTTAATTTATATTACTATGAAATAAGTTTTGTCAATAAAAGTTTTTTTTCTCAATATAATGAAATTTTTTATTAATGAAAATTCGAATCATTCTTCGAAATAAAGGAACCATAGTTAAATAACATAATCAAACTTTTTAACAAGTAGTAAATTTTGTGTATAATATTCGTTATTTGTTTTTGTAACTGACAACACATGTAATGTTCCCATTCAAATTTTCTCATTATTTAGCTTAAGAATGAAGCAAGCGATTATAACAAAAAACTTAGCTTATTTTTTTAAAGTTACATATAAATCTTTCTACGTATTCATTGAAAGAATTTGAAGTTTACAACATATAAAAATCATGATTTTTTCCCCAAACAACTTTATTTTATAAAAAAAACAATTACTTCAAAATTGTCATTCTGAAATAATAATAATAATTTATTATAAAAACAATATTGATATAATTATGCAAATAAAGATGAAACAAAATTATTTTTTAATTTTTGCATTAAAAGATAATTTATAAAACGTTATTTTGAAGAGACAACTGTAGAGATACTGTGACAGTGTAGTTTTCGGCAAAAGTATTAGATTTTTACATTTTTTAAAACTCTTCTAATGCTCAGCCATATAGGAATCATCATATAAAAGAATAAAAGTTATCATCCTTAAAAAAAGTTATTAATAAGGTAAACACAATTTATATTTGCAGAATTTCAGACAATTGCATAATTTTAGGCGCTGACACTGCTTTTCGAAAAAAATATTAAATAATTCTGATAAAGAGAAGAATAAAAAGAATATGAAATAAAGATGGCAAATCACGTAAAATTAATTTAAATTCTATAATGAAGGTGTTACCTCCCCTCCTCCCATGAAATTGATGTCCTTGGACCATGAATGACTTGCATAGGATTGACGAACAATCGTTCAGAAATATAAAGTTTCGGCCTTGCATTTTTACTGAATTTAATATGTGAGCTTTGACGATTAACTCTGGCATCCTGTTAACACATAAGTACTAGAAAACTGAATATATATTTAGGACGCTTTTTTTTCCACCAAATGAAATCAAAATTTGGTGAAGAATTACAATTATCACATAGAAATTTAAGTCATTGCATTTTTAGCCTTCATATTTCGATGTAATCGAAAGTATAGATCGACAGGTGGTCAACCTCTTGAAAGATTTGGTTCTAAAATTGATACATATCTATACGTTTTTGGTACAGAAGTTTTAAATCTGTGCTTAAATTTTATCCATCAACTATCTTTGTTTTTCAGCTATCGTATAAATTTATATTGAGATAGACAGACTTCCTCAAAACATATTTCATTAAAAAGTTCATAAAAATTTACAAATTTGATGCAAGGGCTATATACAGAATTTCAGTAATCCAGCTCAAAACTTATCGTCTTGTTCACAGACAACCCTACTTCCAAAAATTTATATTTGAATCTCAGGGAGATCTAAAACGTCCAGATTCGTCAGTTACGAGTTCGAATTTTTTGATGATTATTACATTTTCTGTTTATATGCTTCAAACAGTTGCAAGTAAAAACACATTAATTTTTTTAAAAAACAGGAAGTAAACTTTAATTAAATCTGAAAACTCGTTGAATTAGAAAAGAATAAACAAGAAAAGGACCCATCGGTGAACACATCACTAAACAGTTTATTAATTCCTAAGAACATGTAGTTTAACTCATAGCAAGTTTTAAATATAAATATTTCTAAAATCTCCATTCTTACTAGCAAATACTTTTCCTTCAATGAATTATTCAAAGAAAATCTTTTGATATTGAATATGAAGAATATCGTACAAGACATTTTAAATATACAATTAAAGTTTGCAATTATCACACAGAACTCGAAAGAAAAACATTAAACACAGAATACATAATTTCAGAATACGAGCTGGAAGATATTTCAGATCAATTAAACTGATTTTTAAATCACCTGCTTTTCTCTAAAGCCAATTAGAAACTCTGCCGGCGTCACAAGAACAAATCATATTAAGTCACGCATCTCCCTCTCAGCGGCACTACAACCAATCCGACTCTTGTTTATAATAACACAGCAATGCCAACTACTGCCTCTCTTCTTTAATATTCCAATAATCCGCCACTTCCATAAAATTAACTCAGGGAAAATCCCCGCAAAATTCAAAAAATCACCAACATAACCAGCAACAGCTTTCATCAGCATGGAAAACGGCTTAAAGAGGCAGAACTATTAAACACTTTAAGAAGGGTTCAGAGGCGCCGCGGGACATTTAAGTCAGAACGCCTAAGTTCAAAAAGCTAATCACAGGCAACAACTTTTCTTGGTTGTTTGTTCATTTGACTTATTTTCTGAGGATCCCTCCACCCCCCAGTTCCTTCATTACCTTCTAATAAACCAAAATGTCCTTCTCCCCTCCCCTACTTTCCTAATGAAAATAAAAACAGAAGACAATGTCGACGGATCAGAGTAAAGAGAGGCGGGAAAAAATCGTTGGAAATGGTAGCCTCTGAGACACGATCATTACTTCATTAGGTGTGCAAACATGAGGATGAGACCCGCTTTCAGGTTTACCATAAATAAAGTGATCGGAAGACGAGTGGTCCAAGTCGGTATTAAATTGGTTTAAGTAAAGGTGGCGAAAGGATTTTCTTCATTGAATTATGCTGCTTTTATACACAGGACCAAGTATCAAGGAAAGTGGTTTAGAGGCTGAAAGGTAAAGGCAAATGAAAAAAAAAAGTTGAAATATATATTCAATGAAGGTTTTGCAAACGATTTAATATATTTTTGAATAAATATCTGCTATGAAGTCTTGTAAGAAGGGTATTATTCTATAGAATGATACAATTTATTTTTAATCTAAATTTATAAGTCTTATCGTTTGTTTCTGAAAATAAGCATCTGTGTAAAATTTTCTTTGACGGACGACTTTTGCAAAAAGAAATTTTAAGATGCATTCAACATATATTTTATTGTAGCTTAAATTCAAAGATGATTATTTCATGAAAAGTGAATGAAAATTCTATACAAATTAAAGATAAACCAAACTCGGAATTAATATTTATATTTACAGTTTCAAATAGAATTTAGTATAACTGTTCTAGTTTAGAATCAAATACTGAGTATATCAAATTTTATATACAATATGGCGTCTACTAATTTCCTTGCTTTAAAATTCGAAAATTAATTACATTGTTATTCTCTTTTTAAATTTTATTAATATGCTTATTGTTTAAGCAAATCCAATATTTTCCATTTAATTCTTCGATAACAAATAAATTTGGCTCAATTTTTTTCCCAAACAGAAAAATTAAAATTAAAGATCAAATTATTTTAATTTTTGACACAATAAATTTTAAACAACAAAATTTTTGAAGAAAACTTTTAATATGCATGTACTTGCAACCGAAAGTTTCTTTACCTTAGCTGTTACACCCTACAGAACAAATGTACTTTAATGGAATTGAAATCTAAGCAAAAGAAGGAATATTTCAACTATGACTCTTATTTTTCATAGTTAGAGAGCAAATTTTATATTAACGGAAATAAATTTAAAAAAATTTAATTTAAAAACAAATATTTTATTCAGCAGTGAATCGCGCATTCCATCAATAGTCCTTTAGCTATGACAAACAATGATCTTGATTATTTAAATAAGACATAATTATAAATCTTACAGCTTATTTCATGTATATTTTCATCAAACAATAAATAGTTTTCTGAAATCATCAAGTACAAAAAAAAATTATATATAAATAAGTTTTATTACAATATATTTTTTAAAACATAATTTGGAAAGACTATCCAAATTATTACTCCTTTCCAATAACATTATTTCAGGTAATTTGGGCAAAACTACCATCCATGTTTTCTCAAGAGTTTTTTTCCCTAGTTAATCGCTTTATTTCATATTGGTTCATTTTTTAGTATTGCTGTAAGTATTGCTGCTTTTACTTAAATTTTATTACAGCAGTCGTAGTAATTCCTAACATATAGTTTGGCGTAAAATGACTAAAAATGGCTTTTACAGCATACAACTCTAAAAGGAAAACTTTTCTAAAGAACTTTCTTAAAATACAAAAAATGTATACAAATACAAAAATAAAGATTCTAATTTTTTTAAAATAAAGGAAAGGAGGGTATTTATATACGATTCAAAATAAACAATATTAAGACTCAGCTATCCAAACTACTTATCGACCAACTGCAATAATATTAATTTAAGAACTAAATAATCTGAAATAATTAAATAAAAACAAACATAACTACTTTAAAAGACTTTTTTTCTAATAAGATTTAACCAAATCCTCTTTAACTATTCCTGCACTCAGAAAAACTAACTATCAGGCAATGCTCTCCCAGACATTCTATCTTTATACCAGTTAGGCCTTTACAACTCCAGAATATCTTTTAACTTTCGACTTCTTTCCACACAACCCCCTCGTACCTTTTTTCCTCAGATTTCACCTTCTAATGCCATTATGCGTCTAATGAAACCGAGGCCCATGCCGGCAAAGCATCGCTTGAGAAAAGCTGTAATTATATTTATCCAACGGAATCGCCGTTGAAAAAGATTCCAATTAACTTAAAACAGGGGCAATTACTGCTGCCAAGGTGCTGGATACCGTATAATGAGCTTATTACGGTAGAACGCCACTGCTTCTCTCTTGTGTTGTTGTTTTTGTGACTCCTTCCCTCCCTCCAATCTTGACTCCTTTCTGATTTCTCCAACCCCCATCAGAACCCCCCCTCCTCAAAACAATTTTGAAATGTAAAAGGGTGGGTGATACATATAGATGATATGTAGGTTGAAGCTCACCGGTTTTAACGACTTGCTAAATAAAACAGGAATTGGTAGGGAGTGAAAAAAAAAGAAAAGGAGTTTGTAATTAAGAATGTAGGTTATAATATAGTGAGATATTTGCTTTAAAGTGATTCTATTAAAGTGGAAATAGCTATTGCAAAGAAAGAATTTGGAATTTAAAATTAAATGGTTAAATGATGTATAGTTTAAGTAAACACGTCTGGGGGTTAATATTCATGACTTTGAATTTGACCATCATTCAACACGCCATTTGTTTATAAAAAGACAAAAAGGAGGATCGAATTAGATACTTTTAAAAGGTATGCATTTTCTAATTTCATTAGTAAAATCTTTATTCGAATATTATTTTTTAAACTATTTTTAGTGTGTTTATTGATTTTTGTGAAAATTAAAATTATTGTAATATAGGTTTTAAAATTATTCTTCACGTTATAATTTTGAACTTTCATTCTAAGCAAAGCCAAATCGTTTTTTGAAAATTTCAAATTATAAAGGTTGATAAACAAAGGAAAGAAATTGGCAATTAAAGTATAATATTATATTTGCATTCAAATTAAATGTTGAAATGCAGTTTAAAATACATAACAAAAAGCTAAGATATTGTGTAAATTCTTGTATGTAGGTATAATGTAAAGCATAATATCATTATAGTTATATTCAAATTAAATGTTGAAATGTTCGATTTAAAATATATAAAAAAGATTTTTTTTTTGGTTTTGTTCTTTTCTCAATTTTGCCTTTATTTTTTAAAGATAAATTTACTTTAAAAAACCGTTTTCAAAACGACATTAGCAAAATTTCGCTCTGAATATTCCATAAGAAAACAAAATTCAAGAAATGGTCATTTTAAATTCAGTTAATTTTTAATTCTGCCCATACATAACAAAGTGTCTATAAAAGAAAAGGTGAACTGATTTCAGATACAATCTTATCAATATTGTACAAAAAAGAATTTTTTTTTACAACAGCATGTATTTCACGAAATGAAATCTCCAAGGGTTTAATGCAACTCAATTTAAAATAAAAGTGCCATTCTTTAAAAGAATTATATAAATTCAGTAACAACACGTATTCACGTATTGTTAATTATTTTTGTCGTAAGAATGAAAAGTATTTTATCACTAAATTCTATAAAATTAATAAAACATCATTGGAAATTATAGTTTGTAAAAATTATTTGAAATTTTTTTCTAAACTCACACAATTTTGATGAGATTAATGATGGTCAGCTTTTAAGAAAATGTATATTTGCATTGAAAAATATAAATTACTTTTAAACACAATTCTTTTTTAAAAGATATTATGAATAATTAGTACCTCTATGATGTGGGAATAATAGTAGAAATAATAATATAATATCACAATTTTATTGAAAAACTTAGAAAACTATTTTAAATTATCGTTACAAGCTTTTAATGCATTTAAAACTAACGTTTATTGTCCGATGATACATTCTTGCTTTCAGGCAAATAATTATTTCAATTAAGTCCAAAATTCGGTTTAATTTAACTAATTTCTTCAAGAAATATTTCTTCGCTGATAACATCATTTTAAACAAAAGATGGAAGTTGAAACTATTTAAAACATGGATGACATCTTATAGGTTATCTTACAGCCATTAAGTCAACAATTCACTGGGATGGAGTATTTAATTAGAAATCTAACATCCGTATTATCTTAATTTGTAAATGGAAAATTGGTGATTTTAATTCAATGATGAGAATTAATTGTCAAAATGGTACATAAGAAATTCTGATTTTATAAAAATGGCTTAAGGAATATCAGCGGGAGTTTACATTTGTGTATACTTTTATCAGTTGATGCATTCTGTACTTCTTAGTATAATATTAGCAAAGCAAGGAATAGGGTGTATGAATCGGACTTCTCTCCTTGAGAGATTTAAGCCTAAAATTTAAAACTGACCGTGATCCGCGGCAGGACGATTTTTATTTCAGACAGTGACGGAATAAAGTATTTAAGCTCCCTACGTACTGCACATTATGAAGTACATTTATTGCATTGTGCTTTTAATATAAATATTTTAATATCACATTTCGATCCATTTTTAATTTAATCAATGGATTTATATTTTATTCTACATTTTTCTTTCTTTTTTAATATTAGTAACTGAGTGCAAATGTATTTAATTTCCTTTATTCATTTTATTTTTTTAATTATGATTCATGATAGCATGGTTTACATGTTTGTATAAAATATTATTTAAACGCACTCTCTTTTATGTATAAATACTGTAATAATCAAGTGACCGTATTGAAACAAACAGATATTTGATGCAAGGAACTTGACAAAGTGTTAATATTATCCTAATATTTATGATTCATAGGATTTGCAAATTTCCCATGTGTATTGCTATTATTTGGTATTCAGGTGAATACAACCGGCTTGCTTTCAGTTTTCCTGAGCTTTGAAAGCCAAGGAAATTACCTAATCCTAAACTCCACCATTGATGGCAGATAGTTATCACACATTTAGGATGAAGACCAGACAAAGAAGCAATTTGCACCCAATACAGAATAGCCAAATTTTCTTTTAAAAAAAAAATCAAAAAGAGGCAACATCAATTTCCACATGAAATTATACTCGATTTAAATTTATTTAAAGTCACAAACGCAGTCTTCTTAAAAATTGAAATTTTTGTAATGCTGATAATAATGCACTTTATTAGCAAATGACGTTGACACAGATTTTACAAACAAATGCATAAAATTTTACAACCTATAAAAATGAAGACCATTGTGTTTCATACATTTTCATATTACAATTTAATTTAAGCTGGGTTAGGAAGAGTGGCGGGTGCAACCATAATTTCACAAACTGCTTTAGAGTCTACGAAAAGATCTAAAAACGGAAAATTCAACAAAACTTCGGGACTCATTATTTAACAACAAAAATGGTTTATCTTAGTACGTTTCGTATACAAGAACATAAGAAGTTAATAAAGATTAGAATAACCTTTTTACAGTTGTAAATGTTAAGATTTTTGCATTGCTTTAAATTTAAATTCATTATTTATACTTTCTGATAGTTATAAAATTAAACCAGGCTGGACACATCATGAATAAATTGCTATAAATAGAAACGAAATAAGACGATGGTTTCATTCATAAAAATAATTGCAAAGCTGCTTTAGAGGACAACAGGCTTCAACAGAGCTGCTTAGCTACTTTAGACAAAGTAAAAGCAAGCAGGCAAAATTTAAAAAGAAAAACAAATGAATAAAAATATTTAAAGGCGTTTTTTTAAAACCGTAACTGATAAATTGTTTTTTTAAGATATGGAAAAAGGCTGCATTGCACAATAATTATATCCTACGTAATGTGTTAAGTAGACAAGCGAGGTCTACAAAGAAGAGCAATTGAATAAGAACATTTAAAAGCGTTCATATTTTAATCGTAATTAATGAATTGTTTACGTAAATTTTTTTCACATTTGCATATTGTACAAATATACGTGTCCATTCAGAAACCAAATTTTCATTTCCAAACAATAGCCCCAATAATTTATATTTCATTACCTAAGACAAGGGAGACATTGAATCGCGGAATAATTATATCCTACGTTATGTGGAAGAGACCATAAAAATTTTAATGTCTATTGCAATTAAAAATTTCATATTTTTATGTAGTTTAAACACATATGTCCATTCTGAAAATGATTTTTAATTCAAAAATCGCCATAACCAATCATTTTCTATCTTCCTCAGCCATGAAAGACATGAATAATAATGCATGTCCCATATAATATGAATGTAAATAAATGTATAAACGTATAAAATGACATTCCCTCAAACAATTCTCTATTCTTCTAAAATCAATGCCTTCCATTCTCGCACCCAAATGTCTCCTTCCCAATTAAGAAATCTCCAGAGAAACGGATTGATTCTTTCTGAAGATAAAACACAAATCATACAGGAAACAGATGCATAACTATAACTTTAAACATTGAAACTGGACGCGAGTACAGAAGTGAATGATTAAAGAGGTCCATTAACTATTACTCCAATCAGAAACGTTTCCTTTCCCTCGTATTACTTTTCCGCGAGCACCCTTCTCCTAAAATTCATTAGCGAAGTTAACCCCGTCAGATCTCTCGTTAGGGCGCAAAAAGAAAATGCCTCTCGACAACATGTAAGAAATTCAAATTTCATTTATGCAAATGGATCTCCCTCCGTCCTTTGCACCCCCTTCGGTCCATTTAGGCTTTTCATCTTAATAGAGAGACGAAGTGAGATTCTTTGGAAATGGGGGGAAGGGTTCAAATTGAGTAGGGGGTGGAAAGGAAGGGTGGGTCATAGGTAGATACGCAAATGAATCTGGCACGAGAGGAAAGGGGGTGTAAGAGAAAGAACAAAAGAAACAAAACCAAAAAAAAAAAAAGAGAAACAGTTCGATTTGCAGAATGTGACATTCTTTCCCTTAACGTGCAGACGATTAAAGATAACTGAAAGGGTACCATGTTTTCTATTGAGGGGTGTAATTAAAAACTGACTAGCTTTATCAGATAAGGAAAAGGATGGATTATATTATGCGGGGGAAACGGGGTAGAAAAAAAAACAGCAGAAGCAAAAATAAAGAAATAAAAAAAGATCTAGCAGCCGCGGCGTAAGGTCGTTTATGATCGAAAGAGCAGATAAGGTATTAAAAAATGAGTCACAATAATTAAAATTTAGAAGATAAATAACAAAGAATTTTTTTTCAGCGTAATTTTCTTTTTCACTTTGAAAAATGCGTCGAGTTTATTGTAATAAACGCCAAAAGGGGTAGCGGAGAGGTTATTTAAGCAGTACAAGTTTCACCACTAAGTACATAATTTACTCTTTATGAGTTTGACAGCGGTTGGATTTTTCAAATGAGCGTTTACCGACGACTTTTTTTTCGTGTGTCCCCACTCTCTCGACGTCTCTTATTCGCTTCAATGAATATAAAAGACATGCAACAAAGGGTGACACTTCACTATTTTATTTTAATCTCTCAAAACAATTGGGGCTCGTTAGGGCGTTAAAAAAAGAGAAGCAAAGGAAAGAAGTTTTGTATGAAGGATTAGTTGCACAAATCAATCAAAAAGGGATTTTTTTTTAATGTTATTTTAATCTCATCAACTTTAAAAGAAAAAAAAAAGAGGCGGAAAAAATAGGAGCGACTAATCAATCACAAGCTGCAAAGTCATAATGACATATTCACATTTATTTTTTAGAAAGATGCAAAAAAAGTTAGATCCAAACCAATAAATATTAATAAATAGACTATTTTAGCTAATTAAGAAAATATAATTTTTTATAAAGTCAATTAATATATTCTAAAATATCTAATAAAAATGAATTTTTGTATTGTTTTATATTTACATAGTTATTTTCAAGGGAAAAAAAAACAGATTCAGAAAGACAAACAGATAAAAATTACATCAGACTAAATATTCAAATATTATATTCGGATGGACATACACTAATTTTTGAAGCAGAGCTTTTATTTCATATAAATTTTAAAAAAAACTGTTTTGAGGAAGAAGGGGGTGGGGAGAAACTACCATCATTTATGGAGGAAACCCGGAAACGTTTTGACTATGTCTTTTACTAAAAAAAGTCAGAAGCATAATAAAAATTAATAGTAAAACGTTAAATCAAATAGCAGATATTTTCAATAATTATGAAATAAGATGCATTATTATCAAAAAGTTCCAGAAATATAGCGAAGTCTTTTTGGTTCGCAAAGACCATCAAGAAAGTATTGAAAATTCAAATAAGTAGTAAAATTCATTTTGAAAAAAATTCGGCAAAACAAGACAATTAATGAAGTTTTCTATGAATTCTGAAGAATTAGAAGAATACAAATCGTTTAGTGTTAATTTTTTTAAACTATACTATAGAAGAAAGAGAAAAATTATCCTATCTTTTTTTTTTTGCAATGAATTCCATTAAAACTTTGTTTTTATTTTACATGTCAAAATTCTATGAAAAAAATATTCGATGAATTTAATATTAATGGCAAACAGATGACCATTAAAGGTATTTTAATCAAACATCAAAATATCAGCAAATGAATCATATAAAATAATAAATTTATAATTAGTACACAAAATATACATTAAAAACGTTTTTTCATTTGTGAGAAAATAATTCATATAAATTTAACTATCATTTTCAATTCTATTTAATAATACAGTAACATCCTTTAAAAAAACAATTCTAATTATTTGCTTTAGCAGCATTAAATCTTTAATAATCAAAGTTGTTTATAAAACATTCGAGCATACGTCTTGTTTATTACAAGCTAGTTTTTAAACGGCTTTATTGTACTTCCAATTTTAAATTACTTTTAAGTTATTCTTTATTCGTCATAAAATTTAAAAAAAAACAATTAGTACTGAAATTTTGCAACTTTTGATGTATTGCTTAATCAAAGAAACTCGCAAAGAAGCTATCAAAAATTTTCATAAGTTACTTGCTGAAATTAACAGAGAGAATGATCAACATAAGTGGGGAGAAGAAAAATCTCTGGACTTAAATTTTAATTTGACATTCCTTATTTCAGAGAGAAATGAGGCTTCTTTTCCATAAAGGAAATCATCGGAAACTTTTCTCAAGCTAACTTCTTAACAATTTAAAATCTTGCTTTTTTTTTCCTGTGATTTTCGAACTTTAGCCAAAAACTTTCACCGTTCATTAAATCCAGCAACTAGGACAAGAACAAAAAAGAAAAAAGTTAATAAATAAGTAAGCAAGTTGACAAGTACAGATTGTGAAAATGAATGAAATGCCACCCGAGGTACTTTTCTGTTGAAAAAGAAAGAAATCACCAAAGACAAAAAGAGTGCCGGATATACATTCCAAAACATCCTACCGACACGCGGAACAAAAAGTTTTCATCAATCGCAGCTTCGTTAAATCTACAAGGCAGCTGAAACCAGCTTTCCTCTTTTCTTAATCGGCTAAAAATCTAAATAAATAAAAACGTAAACAAGTAAAAAAGTCAGGGGTAAGATATTAATCGCTATCTGGGACGAAAAGACTATCGCTTAAAATCTTTCTTCTCAGTTAAAAGAAAAAAGAAAAAGCGATCTCGCAAGACTCTTCTAAAATAAAGCTACAACAGTAGCCTTCTGGAAGCTGGTTAATACCTGGAGGACATAGAACGTCGTGTTTGGCGGGAAAGAAGGTTCTAATCTAGAGAGTTTCCGTCCAGAGAAAAACATAATTGTGAAGGAAGGAAAGTTAAAGAGAAAGAGGGGATAAAATGAGTATTAAACTTCTAGGGATTTGTTTTCTTGTTCTTCGATTTACTCGGTTTTTTTTTTGTTATTTATTTGTTAGCCTGCAACAGCAAAAATGCAAAGTTGGAAGATGAGCGAAGCCGTTTAAAGCTTGATTGAAACTTTCGAAATTTCCGAGTCATGTTTGTAGAAGAGGAGTTATGTTTAAAATCGGAAAAGAGTTTCCAAAAAGAGAGTCGAGTTTAATTTAGTTTTTTAGTCCCCCAGCACTCACTTTTTTTTCTAAGTTTTCTATCCGATTCGATAAACGCCGGCGAGGAGAAGTAAATTGAGACGGTGGGAGGGAGAAAGGAGAGTCAAATGAATCAAAAAGAATGATAAATAATGAATGATAAAAAAATTTCGTAAAATGTGCACCTGTACAATAAATAGTTAAACACGCATCCTCTACAAACAAAACATTTTTTGATATGGTGACATCAGGTGAGCAATTTTTGATTTGATATTATCCTAGGTGTTGTTTTTGTCAAAACAACACACTATCATTGAAATATAGGTTATTCTGAAAGAAAATCAACGAGAACAGTCTCCCGGAAATGCGTTTATATACTCTCCAATGAAAAAAAACTTTTGGCAAGCTGGAATGCAAATGTAGATATTTTTTGCAATTAAATTACTATCTGGCAACATAAATTGTTGATTTTAGAAACAGTTAAAACCAGGGCGTAAAAACCTTTTAGCCCCTAAAATTTAAGATAGTGCAGTTATCGAAAAACCTTTGTATTTAAAGTCGTCCTAGTGAGGCGCTAATTTGGATAAATGGGTAAATTGTTTTTTTTTTTTATCTTCAATTTTCAAAAACGTTGTTGGTAAATGAAAATTTAAACCTCCTTTGAGCTAGATGGGTAAGTTCCGAACTCGTCAGAGATTTTTACATTTATGACATATTCCAAGATTGTTAGAATCCAAAGAAAATTACTCTAATCCTCTTTACAAGATAATACGAGCAAAGCGTTATGCGCATATACTATAAATAAATTTCGAACACAGAGTGGTTTCGAGTTCCAGGCACCATGATCGGTGAAGAACTAAAGAATTTTTCCTGAAGTCTTGCCATGAGAACCATTACAACTCTTAAAGGAACCTACCCAAAAATCCTTTTTTCGCAAACTTAGTACCTTTACCATAAATAGTTAAAAGTAATCCTCAATCTGCAAAACATTTTTAGACATGATGTTTTCGGGTGAGTAGTTCAATTCTATATCTTCCAGTTTCAATAGAACGGATTGTCTGAAAGAAAATCACTAGTAGTATTCTGAGTTTTGAGTAGTATTCATAAAACAATTTTATATACCCTCCTGTAAATATAATATCCTCATTCACCTCAATACTTTTAAAACTTCAATCATATTGAAAACAATTTTAACAAAATGATATCTGTAATATTGTTAAAAACTATTGAGTGTACCGTATAAAGTCAACAAGTGAAACAATGAATAACAATGCTTCACTTACTGAAACCATAGGTGACAAATTACCGTCGAAGCGTACACAAAAAAGAACTTGCAGAAAAAAAAACAATGCAAGAATTATACTGGTAACAAATAATCGCAGTAACAAAAAGCGCTCATAGAAAATTCACTGGAAATCAATACTTTAAAGATAAACTTCACTCAATTTCTCGCTTCAGAACAAATAAAAAAATTACTAATCTGTCTCGCCTTTTTATAGTTCCCATGATAAGGCAACGAAGTCAATGGAAGGACAGCATATTTCCAGCTATAAGAGAAATATCGATAAAATTCCAGTAGATTCTGAAGTCAAAAGAGTCGTCAAATTTGTCACTAATTTTGTCGTCAACCTCAGGAATCATTGACATAGTATCTATTTAGTAGCTATTAAAATGTCGGTAAAACTCTTATTCTGAACATGAAATTCACTAAGCACTGTAAGTAATATTACAAATCTTTATATGTATACTTGTTTTAAACATTTACTGCAAATTAATCATGCAATCACCAGAACAACAAAATTATTTAACCACATGAGATTAAAACAACAACAACAAACAACAGTACTTAGAGATTCGTGACATTTTAAAAATCTCGAATATATAAGTAACCTGTTCCATTTATATTTTGTGTATTTTACCTTAATTTCCTTTCGAAACTTGATGCTTCTGTTGATAGAATGCAAAGGAGAATAGTGAATATTTAAAATATTGGGAAGGCAAAGTAAAATAACATTTTAAATTTCAATGCAGAGAGAGAATCGATTTTCTAATAATAGTTAGTTTGTCCAATATAGATAAATATTTGAAAGTCTGTTAAGTCCTAAGTAAACCACGATATTCCACAAGGAAAATTTAATCCATAACCTATTTAAACACACCGCAAACACCGTTACGCGATATAAATTAATTACAATTTAGAATTAAAATCGACTTTAAAAGTTCAGTTCGGAAATGATTTGCTTTTCATAATTTTAATAAATATTGTCCGACGGATTGCTGTTTGAGTTATCACAACACATGTCCCACGCTTCTCTTAAAAATCCTAAAATAAATCAACACCAGCAGTAACGAGACAAGCCAAATTAGCAGATCCACCGCAAAATGCATACATAATAACTGCCCTCCCAAGAAAAAGAGATCTCCCGAACTCCAATAGCATAACAGCCCTAGGCAAGCCAGGGCTCTCCAGTGGCTGAGCAAACACACCTGAGCCCTGGCACCGTAAGGTACCGTTTGTGTCAACAGAACCAGCAGTAGCTAGAGGCCTATCCTAACATTGGTGAATCAGGTAATTCCTAGTGTTTCATCTACGGTAAATGCTGCCATTGCTCCGCAAGTTGGAATCTAGGTAGGAAGTTGGAACAAGACTTTTTTTCTGGTACATGCTGTATTTCTGCTGTGAGGATTTCGTCCTTTTTTTTTTCTTTTGCAATTCTCGAAGGATTGGGGAGGAGGAAAACTTTGGTAAATATTACATCGGTTTATCTTATTCTTCATTGCCATCTTTGTTCAGACATATTTTACTTTTCCAGAGCAAACTAAAAGCTCGACGATGCATCGTGAAAAAAGAGCACAGAAATCAGAACAGAATTGAGAATGCTTGAGCTTATTTATATTTGATGAGGACAAAGTCTCCTTGCAGGTAAATTTTTAAAAACTTATTTTGGATAGATAGTTCGAAAGAAAAACCCTTTCTCAAAGGAATGAAATGCATAAAGATGATTGAAAAGTTTTTCATTTCGAATTCAAAACTTCCGAATTCAAAACTTTATTACTATAGTCTTAAGGCACATAACACAGGATACATAATATGCAATTATTGCTGCATAGTTGGCGACTTACATTTCTTATGATATCAGATTTATGATTTATTGTCAAAACTTCAGATTTCGGTATCAAAAAAAATATTTGATTATATTTTTATCTTTCTTGAATAATAGGCAATTTTATTCGACATTGAAAAAAAAATTTCAAAATTTTTAAATCCTAGACAAAAAGAATGAAACTATAAAGAGCATGAAAGTGAAATATATGTAAAAAAGAAATTATAAAATCACTGGCATGCAAATAATAAGTTCATATGCATCTTCTCTATTAATAATAAAGGCGAATGTGAGTGGCATGCGATGTTCAACAGCACACACCGTTTCACCTACTAATGCTACCAAAATTGGCGAAAATACACTTTGGGGGATGAGAACGTACGAACTGCGAATCTATTTTGAATTTTTGTAGTACAATCGCCTTAGGGCACATAACAAACGATACACAATACGCAGCTACTACTACAAAGTTGGTGACTTACATTCCTAATGATATTAGATCCTTAGGATAATTGATGATCTAATATCATATGATCATAGGATTTTTTTAAAAATCAAAATTACAAACTTCGGTGTCAAAAGAAGTTCTATGTCCATTTTATCCTTTTATAATAGGCAATTTTAATCTCCAAGGGGAGACTTTCATATATTTTTTTTAACTTTTGGACAAAAAGGAAATAAACTATAAGACATAAAGTTGAAATATAATTTTAAAAATTATAAAACCACTGATACGTAAATAATGAACTTGAATACATCTCTATCCTCTCTACCAATAATAAAACGTGAACGTGAGTGCATGTGAACTAAAAATGACGAACCGTTTCATGTAATGCAACAAACTTGGCAAAAATATATTTTGCAGGATGAGAATGCATGCTCTTCAAGCTAAGTTCTATATTTTAATTAAAAATTAAGGTAGATTTTTCTTCTTTTCTGCTATAACTCCCCAAATTATAACCGCAAAATATTGATCATTTTTACCACTTTATAACTTTATTGTTATTACAAAAATTCATTTTCCGTGCAATTTCGGAATTTTGGCGTTTTTTAAAATATTTTTTTGCGCAATTTACAACAATAAAATTCTTTGTTCCATCAAATATGCAAGCGTTCAATTTTTTCAATTACTGAAAACTAAGGAAGAAAAATTCTGTTTTAACATCAGTGTAATTTACATGAAGAACAAAAAAATGAAGTTATAGAAGATGAAATGTTAAATTAACTATAAAAGTGAAGTTAGATGATAGATTTCATGGGACTTGGCTCCCTTAAAAAGCCCATATACATATTGTATGGAAGAGTTTTACAGCTATTAAAAGAATAAAGCCCAAATGTCTATTACAATTTTATGAAAAAAAATCATAATTGTCGAGTTTTGATTTTTTAATATGAAATTTAATTGAAATTAAAGACAACGTTCCGATGAATCATTTGGGTCCTAAAGCTGATTAGTAAAAATTAATGTATAAACATAAAATATTTTTTAGATAGTTTTAATATCAAACTAAATAATAAGTGCTTTTGAACAGAATGAACACAAATTGAATACACGGCATTCTGATTTCCAAGTTCATCACTACACATGCGCTGAGTTTGAAGCCACTTTTCTTAAAAATGCAAACACATTCTGTATTGTTATTTATAGATATTTTAATCAAAATATAATACTAAAAACTTTTACCAATACGATTCGAAGTTTATATTTAAATTTTTGTGATAAATATTACGTGTTTGTACAGGATAACACAACATCTGTTGAGATTATTTCAAATTTAACCACTCCGATATTTAGCGACGAAACAAAATTCCGATTTAAAGAAAGGAGGAAAAAGGATTTGCAAAATTGTCTACGAGTTCATTAAAATTATGAGAAAGTACATGGTATTGACCCTGAAAAAAAGTATCAAGGAAAGTATAAATTAAAAACTTTAAATATTATACATTTTTTATAATGAGAAAAAGCGGACATTAACTATCAGATTCAGTATTATTTTCATTTGACATCACAATTGTGTTTTAATTATATTCATATAATTCAATGTATATAATATGAATGCTATTTAAAATAAAATACTAATATTAAAACTCACTAAACATTTTTTTTCTCATAATATCCTCTGAGTATAATTTAAATAGGATATACCCCTTTAAAGTTTGGGTTTATTATTTTTCTTATAATTTTCTTCAAAATTAAAAATCAATCTTATTTCAACTTGTTATCAATGCAAAATAAAATTCAGCTAATTTTAGCAGGACACCCATTATCTTCCATTTAAAAAAAACTCTCGATATGCTGTACTCAAGTAAATATTAAAACTCATTTCAAAATAATAAGTAAACATTTGCGCACATTGTGAATTACTATTTATTTAGAATTACACAACAGAAAAATAACAAAAAATGCCCATGAAATTCTGAACTTAGTGGAGAAACAAGTATAAGCAACAACGGCAAGCATTTCATTCGTAAACCCATGTTCTTAAATAAAACAGATCTTGATGACGTACGAATGTTTATGCTAAGAAAGTGTGAAGTGTTGAAAAGATTGAAGAAGTAGAGCTCTTATCAAATGGCAGCAGATAAACAAAAGAGAGATTCAGATATCAAAGGTAAAAACAGGAAAAAAAGAATAAAGCACATTCTGGAACGAAAGAGGTTTTGTCCCATGACTCAGCTAAACTTTTTCAATGACTCTCGCGCGTTTTCGGAAACACTTCATTATCGAAAAATATTAAATGATTATATGAGAACTTTTGCAAAAAAAAATTGTTCGCATACTTGCTTATAATGAATTAAAATATCATCCATAAGATCAGCTTACATGTAAAAAAGAAAGTCTTGGTTCAGCAGGATCCATGAAAAAGAATTTAAAAAAAATTAATCCCTATATGAATTACAGTAGAGCAGTGTCTCCCCAATTTTCGACACATGTGTAACCCTTTTATAATTTTCGTAACGTTAAGTACCCCTCGTCAAAAAATGGACTGATTTTAATAACAATTAAAAATATATATTTCCTTTTTAATATACGAAAAATAATAAGAAAAGAGAAATAAATTATTCATTATAAAATTAAATTAAAAGTTATATTGTAAGTAACATTTATTTGGATCAATAAGCAGGGTGAAATTTTTTGTGCTGAGATGAAAAATTGTCATAATTTGTTTCCCTGTTTGTTAATTTTAATCTCAGATGCGATTCCACGTCTGTTCTTTTTTTCGACTTTATCTCTACAAATGCCTTCTTTCATTTTCGACAGTCACGTGATTTTCCAGGGGTTGACTTTAATTGTACCCCCCTTCTAACTCTTACTGTCTCCCTTGACTTACGCGTACCTATATTTGGGAAACACTGCAGTAGAAGATTAATTATACGAAATGATTTTTTAAGAGGAAGAGAAAACCTACGGTAAGTGTCGTCTTCTCGAAACTTTCACAAATACTCCTTAGAAAGGTGCCTCCCTCCCCAACTCCCAAAATAAAAATTTTAGATCCTAAAGCCCAAATGTTGAAAATCGTTGTCACAATTATTGTGTTTCGCAGTATAGTGGAGAAACCCAGTATGCATTTTGTACATATTTTAGTAATTGGAACCAAAATTAGATGCAGAATAATAATAATAGAAGACCGCACAGTCTTCTTTTATCAAAATCGTCGTGCGTTCAAGTTGTCACGTTAATGTTCATTCGAATGTACAAACCGACAGTCGGTTAACCCGTACACAGATTTGATTCAAAATTTGACCCACACAAAGATATTAAAATTACAACTTAAATTTTAGACAGCTAATTCTTTATCTTTTGAAGCGATCGCGTTCATTTGCTATAGGAAAGAAAAATGACATTCGTTTAAATATATTTCGTTCAAAATTAGCTATAGAATACAAATATAAATTTGGTATAAAGACTACATAACAAATTTTAACAGTTTCATACAATAGTTCATAGAAAGACCGACACACCAATTCCAAAAACAATTTTTCCAAACTGAAACGATATATCTGAAAATGATTCATTTTAATGTAGTTCAACGGTTATATTCAGTTATTTAGTGGTTTTTCCAAATTTCCTTTTCAAGCAATGAAACTAATCAACGAAAAGTGAAAAAGAATACAAAATTTTTTAATGATTTTCGGACCATGGCATTAGGGAAAACAAGGCGAATATAACACAGCAAAAGCAGAATCAGCTATTAATAGCACTGACGATTTTTTTAAAACCCAATGGTAATTTCACAGATTCCCGAAAACATCCAAAGAAATAATTTAAAAAGTTGTATTAATTCCAATAAAAATCTTCAGCTGTATACTTTAAAAAAAAAATTGAATTTTGATATCAAAAATTAACTGAACTTAAAAATTCTGCTTACTTAATTCGGATTTTATGATTGATATTACACACATTAAATATATCTATATTTACATCATTTCCTAGGAGGATTACTTTTGCGAAAGTAATCCTTGTCAGAATATTATCCGTGCAAGAAGAGTTACGGAACTTGTTGCAATAACGATAAATGAGAATTTCCTTTTACATCACATAAAAATAGTTGTAGGATCAAACGGGTATGAAACATATGGAGAAGGCCGAAGTAAAATTATTTGGTTCACTGAAATCAATTCAGAGAAAGTTAAACAATCTAAAGATGATCAGCACATATCGTAATAAAAACATAGAACCGTTTCTAAAAAATGATTTTGATACTGTCATATCAGCATATTTCGATCTGCCGTCAGCGAGTTTATTACATTTCTTCGATATTTCATTGCTAATTTTTTTGCTCAAACGAATTAATGAAAAAAATAACACAGGATTTGGTTAAACTATTTTAGAAAATTACTGCTTTATCACTTAATTAGTAAATTTTGCTTATTCTATTTATTTTGATTGAACATTGAGATTTTGATAAACTAAACTTGGAAATTAATATCTTGAATATAGTTCGTATAATATATCATAAGGTATTTGTATAATATATTCATAATTACCTTATTATATATATATAATAAGGTAATTATGAATCGATGACAGCTCTTTTTAAATTATGCAGTCTTTTAATTCATTGTTATATGCAAACAATCTAATTTTTTTTTTTTACACTTAGAAAACACAAGTGTAACAAGAGGATCTATTTAACATTCCTCGATATTAAAATACTTTCAAATCTACTATTTTCCTTCTCGTAATTACAATACTGATTAATTATTAATTCGTAAAAAACATAGAAGAAAATTACAGATTTTAACGGTGATTCTTCAGAATTCTTTTCAAACTGAAAAACATGTTGCCAAATTATATTTAATATATAAAAACAGAAGAATCGAAAAATAAAATAGTAAAATTTCACCTACCGTTTTTCAAAATAGTTTGCATCTATTCCGTTAGCTATTGAATTTTGCTAAATCAATCAAAATTGCTTGGATATAAAATTGATATGACTGAAAATGCAAAATTTTGTATTTTAAGATGTACAAGAGTGATTTCTAACTAACGAACACTCTATTAAATTTTTGCACTTTAAAAAAACCGACATTCTTCTTTGCAGAGAGCTTAACGCTAGTGATAACAAGAGGAAAATTTTAAAATTTCCAGATTTTTTATAAAAATATTTAAGAGTACAATCAATTAAAGAAGAAGTTTACTTGCTTAAAAACGTAAAGTGAAACTAATTGAACAAAACATCAATGACACCAATGCACATAAACTTAATGTATCTTCCTAAGATACATTCATTACGTTAAAAATCTGTTTTCACATCCAAAAGCAGAATGTCATAAGAAAGAATATGAACTCAAAGTAGAAGCAAAAAAATTTCAACTTTTACATCACACTCTTTCTTTCTTAGTGATCGAAAATTACAAAATTGAAAAGTCAATTGCATATTGAAAATGAAATTTAAATAAACAATAAATTTTCCTGGATTCCATGAGGCATGTCTTTGAAATAAACCGAAGAAAATTACATATCTAACAATTATACATTTTCTAAGGTTTGCTTTATTTTTTAACTAAAATTTGCTTATATCGAACAATACTACCAATTTGTTTGACACAATGTGCAATATTTTTATGAATTAGGATCCCTTCATTTTTTTTTTCATTTCGTCATCTTAATTTAAACAGTTATTACGAAATTCGCTTTGTGTACAATGAAGTACAAAAGACTGTCATTGCTAGATTAGCATTTTGTCTTCAAAACTAAAAGTGCTGTCAATGCCATGAATCAAATTCCAATTCTTTTTCAATTACTGGTTTCAAAATGCAAAACTGGTGTGTTAAAAATATGGAATCAGATATTTAAACTTGCCTAATATTTCTAAGACACATTTATCTGGAAATCTTGTCATAATGTCTAAAATTACAATGCCATTAGCACCATAAAAATAAAGAAGTAAAAATCTCAACTTTGAGTTCATGCTCTTTCCCATTGTTTGTGGTCCGAAATTACGAAGTCCAGCATCAGAGACTACGTGCTATTTGAAGACATAAGATAAATTAAACGCCACAAGAGTCTTTCTTGTTCAAACGAATAATTTTAAAATTAAACTTTTAAACGAAACAAGAGGCTTTCTTGGGTAATTTCTTTAAAGGACAAATGATGAAAACTCACAAATGATTATATTTGTTAGTGAGTAATTAAACAATTTTTTCAGTTCTATCCTCCTCAAATAGAACTTTCAACTTAACATATCATAATGTAGCATTTTTTTCATAAAGTACAGATCTTAATTTCTTCTTCCCGACTTTATAGTAGGGGGATAAAAGTAATTCAATAAAGAAGAAAAGACTGACATTAATAGATTAGCATTTTGTCTTTTCTATCTAAAAGTGTTCTCAAACCATGAATTAAATCTCAATACTTTTTTAATACTATATTTTAAAATGCAAAACTAACGTGATAAAAATATCGAATCAAAAAAATTTTAACTTCTTCCTTAATTTTTCTAACATAAATTTGTTTAGAAATTTGTCTTCGTGTCTGAAAGTTCAATACTATTTACATAATGAAAATAAACAAAAATCTAAAGTTTGAATTCACGCTTTTTCTTTGTTTGTGGTCCGAAATAGGTAAATTCAGCATCAAATACCACGTGCTATTTGAAGGTACAAAATAAATAAACGAATCAAGAAATTTTCTTGGCCACATTTGGACAAAGTCATCGTAGAAAATTAATGAAAATTTAAAAATGTACTGGTAAATTGGTAAGTAAATAAACATATTCAATTCTATCCGCCTCAAATATCACTTCCAACTTAGCATATCACAATGTAGCATCCCCCCCCCTCATAAGTACAGATTCATTTTTTTTTTTCTTTTTTCAATTTTTATAAGAGGTATACTACTCACTCCAAGTCTCATTTGGGGTAAATGAAGCGAAAAAGATAGACAGTGCTAGGTTAGCATTTTGCTTTCCCATCTCAAAGTGCTTTCAATACCATGAATTAAATTTCAATTATTTCTCAATTACTTGTTTTAAAATACAAATCTAATACGATAAAAATATCGAATCAAACATTTAAACTTCTTCCCTAATCTTCCCAAGTCACATTAACTAGAAATTTGTTTTCATGTCTGAAAGCAAAATACGATTAACAACATATAAATTAAAGAAGTAAAAATCTCAACTTTGAATTCACGCGCTTGGTTTATCTGTTTCAAAATTGGCAAATCTAGTATCAAAGGCCATGTGCTATTTGAAGATACAAGATAAATTAAACGAAACAAGAGATTTTCTTGGTTACATTTGAACAATAAAACGAAAGCTTAAAAATGATTAGATTTGCAATTTAGTAATTAAATATTTTCAACCGTTTGATTTATCTTTAAATCTATTTGTCTCAAACAACATTTTCAATTTACGTATCGCTAAGTAGCACGTTATTTTTATAAGTACAGATCTGTTTATTTTTCATTGCAACTTGTGCAAGTGGAATAACAATTACACCTAGATTCGCAAGGGACATATTAAGCATAAAAGACTGGCAATCACTAGATTAGCATTTTTCCTTATCATCCAGAAGGTACGCCAATATAATGAAATAAAAGTCAACTTCTCCCCATCCACTTCTCGATCAATCCCAGACTCAGAATCGGCCCGAAGACGATGCCTACCTGTCCGAGAAAGCTATTGAAATCGTTTGTAGAGCAAAGCAACAGGAAAAGGGAAGCCCTACCTTGGGGCATCGGGAATCGAGTTGAAGAAAATCTCCATGGAAACGGGAGGCAGGTGCGACGTGCAAGGAAGGTGATGTCATCTCCAGGAGCGTTAACGTTGTTATGGCTAATTCTGCCGCCTCGCACCTACCTTCGCGCTGATGCCATACTTACACTTACGCCACTCCGGTTTCGCCGCCAAAAGGGGGATTTTCCACAATCCTTCCCCACATACCGGAGCGCATGGTGGTTTTATTTATTTATTTTTATTCCGGACATTTTGGTAAAATCGTGTGGAGGCACATTAGGATATTTGTCAGCGGTAAGGCGTCTTACAACTTTTTCAATTCCGGGGGGAGGGTCAGTTTGCTTTTGAGATAATTTCCCAAAACGAAACAGAAATGGGCGGATTAAGAATTTATCTACTAAGAAGTTTTGTTACCAAATGAATCTTTGGTTATCGTTTTTTTCAAATCAAAATGATTTCATAGTGAGTTTGGCATTGTGGTTCTATAGAATCCAATCAAAGGACTGAATGGTATTCTAAAAATATTCACGACCTTTAATCGGTTCTTACAGGTCAAGCGAAAAACACTGACAATTCCAATAAAATGTATCATTCTTAAATTCAAATAAATTTTCTATGTTTAAAACAATTGTAATTTTAGATTTTGTTACCAATTCAGAAAAAAAATTCCTAAATAATTTAAGAGTTTTTCTGTTTTTTAAAAAATTACTCATTGAATACGGCAATTAAAGTTCTTATAATTATATTATCATTTGAATAATGTAACCATCCGTCAGAATAAAGAATTTATTTATTATAGAAGAATTGAATTTCAGTTTATTTCTTTCAAATTAAAAATATTGATGTAATGATTTAGACATCTGGGCATTACACAATCCATTTATTGATATGGTTTGCAAATGTTCAAAAATATACACTATCCCCTAATGAATGTCAATTGTTCTTTACAGTTTTTACATCATTAAGTTTACCAATGTGAAAATTTAACAATAAATACTATAATCGCCAATCGAAATGCGGTGACTATGGTATATAATTGATTTTGTGAGAAATCATTAGAAAAACGAAGTTCATCATTTTGAAATAAGAATTTCCTTTCTGACAGCAAACAGATTACATAAAAATATCCTTTGTTAAGAATCTTAAGAATTAGCAGCATTTTTTGTTAACCATTTTTCTAAATTTAACTAAAACTTATACTTGTCGAATGTTTTAGAAATTTTAAATACTGCCTCACTAACTCTTCTTTGCAACAGCAAGTTAAGAAATATTCACGAAGCACCAATCAGTTTCTCAACAAATCAATTACGGTACCTGAAATGAAGAAACCTTTTCCGAAAAGCAATCGATGAAATAAATTATTCTACAGTGGTATTTAAATGCTCTATCTTACGAATATTCTAGAGAATAAAATAAAGCACATTTTTCGAAAACGAATAATGTTTTAACTCTCACTTTTAGGTCAACATCACAGTCTGAATGCCGATAAATTTCGACTACATTTTCCCTCTTAAAAATATTATGAAAGCTAACAACCCAATTTCCGAGATCAGATTAGGACTTAACAGTAAAAAGTAGAATTTAACAGCTTTTCGTAAGCTGTATTCTTTGTGCCGAAAGAAATTTTTGGCTAATCGTGCTTTAAATCAAAATCAAATCTACATTTAACGTGGAAAATAAACGAATTAGGATTATAATCGCGGTTGCCCGTAAGGTCAAAAATAAGTAGAGCTTTAAGAAAAAACACTTTTAACTTAGAACTGTCCCAAAAAATTTTATTGTTATTTATTTTATTTACATTTAAAAAATATTCCAACATATATATCTTTCTATGAATCCCTACCAACAGAATAAGAACAAGAAAAATGAAAATAATAACTAACAGAAGGAATTTAGGCTTGTGTAAGAGTGAAAAGTACATTAAATACAAAACCTGGACTACAAATAGTTTTGCAGAGCCCTCTGATAAATGCGAGGTCAGAAAAAGAAATATTTTCTCTTTCCTATCTGCCATTTAGCAATGAGCAAAAAAAAATGATGCATTGAAAATAAACCTTTTAATGATAATTATCCTATAAGTAATATACAGCACCACAAATCAGCATTTTTTGTATGTCGATTCGTATTCTGCCTTTTTTCTCAACTAATATTTTATTACTTATTTCTGTCCTTTTGAATTTTCAATGAAAAAAATGAACAAAAGTTTAAATATGAAAATTCTAATTTTTAAATTATATCAGAAGGTATAGTAGCTTTGTAACCCAAGTAAACAAGTGGCATTGAATATACAGTGTTCAGGGAAGGCAATATATTAACTCTGGTTGATAAGTATAAAGGTGAAGTTCTTCTTAATGGGTACTTATATCGGAACAAATGTTCATACAAAATTAGAAAAAAATGCGATGCCTTATGGAAATTTGTAACAGGCAAAATGCATTTATTTCAAACACCGAAAAAAATTAATTAATTTAGGAAATATACTATACCCATAAAAATTTAATACACAAGGAATAATTTTTATATTATCTCATACTAACATATTTATAAGGAAATTACAAAAAAAGCAATATACTGATTTTTTAAATAGTAATGATTATATTATATTATATATATATATATTGCATATGAGATCACGATCAGTGATTGGCTTACAATTTAAGCCCAGTAGACATTGTTTACACAATTCTAAATACATATAAAGGAGAAAAAAAGTTTAAGTGGATTATTCATAAATCTTTTTATTTATTCAGTATAGTCATGAAAACATTATTTTAAAAGTATCGGGGGAGTATATATACATAAATATAGTTCCAGGAATAATTTCTTCCGGGCACAGGAGCTCAAAAATTTAAATGAAATAAAAATTGTCAGCTCAGCTAATATACTTGATACTCAATATTTCCTGGAGCCAATTCGAAGAAATGACACAAATTCAACATAACTTGATTTATTGTTCAAAGGAAAAATAACTTTACACAAATCTTTCGATTCAACCTTAAAGTAAACCTATCCATTTCTACTACTAATGGTAAGAAAAAGACAAAAAAAAAATGATTACAGATAGGTTCCATTCCAATTTATGTCCCAACAAATTTTTATTATAGAATAAAACCTCTTTTATAAAGCCAAGGTTCAAATAAAAACTGTTAAATGAAAATAAGTAAAAAAAATTTATCTTAAAAATTTTTTAAAAATTCTAATAATTCCACAAAGAAACAAATGTTTAATAAGAACAATTACATCCAGCCCACAACTGCTTAGTGCATTATGACATATCACGCCTCAGAAGCACTAACTGAAAGAAGACTAATAATATTATTCCATTGCAATGACTTTAATCAATACGAATGTGCACAAGTTAAAAAATTTATCGGCGCAATGTGGATACATGCTGAGCAATCTTCTTCAAGTTCAACAGTTTTTGTTTTATCTTATAGTGCAGTATATCATATTTTCCTCCTTTCGAGAGTTATTTTTATATTTTAAGCGTATCCTCTACGTTTTAAATGTACATTTTAATGTATATCTTTCAACAATTGGGTCTCTTTATTTATTAATTTTAGACAAACGAATAATAATGTGCATGCTTAAATTACCCCCACATGCTGGCGATGATTATAAGTCTTTTAATGAATAAACAATAGTTCTCGCCCTGGATACTAGCAAATCTTCGAACCTTTCAGGACCGAGAATACACCAAGAACAAGCGAAACATGACCGATACACTTTACCCATTAAATTTTCCAGGGAAAGCAACCACCCCTTTTTTATAAATTGGAACAAGGACCAGATTAAGCCCTTCTGGGGAGGAGATCTGGAGGGTTTAGAAATGCAGATTTCAGACTCCCACCCATCCATCCTTTAAAAAACGAATTCTTTTATAGGCAATTTTTATGGAATAAATATTATGACCTAGTGAGACTGTGAATGAATTAAGAATGGATTATCTTCAAGATAGTACTTCATCATGTCGAATGTAGAAAAGCTAATTTTATGTTAATCTGTTTCAAAACATGTCAAATTTTATTTCAATTTATTTAATACAATATCTAGCATTAACCAGTCAACGCCGAAACAGCTGGAGCATAATGGTCTGCAAGCAAAATTGTTAACATGAAAGAAGAAAAAAATCAGATTTTGAAATTAAAAAAATAATTAATTGAATATTAATTAAATAGTTAACAATAATTTATTCATACACGACTCTTGTAAATCAAACAAAAAGCGCAAAATTAAGTTAATCATTAAAAAAAAAGAGAATAAAAAAGAATTCGTGACCTCGAAACCCCGTTGATTTGTGATACCCAGGATAGTAAATACTGGATACTATTTGACTGAAATTAAGTCAAACTTTTACCTCAGTAGATCCAAGGTCACTCTGGCAAACAAATAATAACTAAAGCTGCTCTTTCTCGTATGTCTCTTTCATTTATGGATTTGATTATAAAAGCTAGTCCAAATTGGATTAGATTCGCCATACCAGTTGACAAAAATGAATGATTTGATATGTTGGAATGATTCCATCTGTTTATTTTGATTCAAAGAAGATTTGAGATTTCAAAGAGACTATTTCTAGATATGCTTGTAGGTCATTACGTTTTTCACATGACAAATCATTTGGCTTTTTGTTTTCATTCAGTTTTTTTTACCCCTTTAATATACATTTGTCACTTAATTATGCACGCTACAGTTTAAAAAACCAAGAATTCGAAAAATTAAAAGTAACAAATAATGTTTTCTAAAATAAGAATTTATACAGGAATTCGGATAATGTATAGTTTCTATCATAATATTTCTTTGGTGAAAAAACATTGAATTAATTGCACCTGCGAGATAAACAAAATTAACCTCAAATCTCCATTCGTAAACATCAAACAATGGACATTTCCATTACGATTGCGACCGATACATCAAGAATTTCAGCCAAACCACCGACCCACCAGCATCTCTCCCCTTTAACCACCCTCATCTTGTCCCAGGTGTCCCAGCCCCTTGCATGGCGTGGCAATAGCCGCCAGTGTTGATATCGGAAAGGAATTAGTTAGATGGCCTGTTGTACGTGAGGGCCGGTCCAAGACGCATCCCAAGGGTGCTGGCGAAAGTCAAGAGCTAATTGAAGAGAGACTGTTAGCGAACCCCAAACAATTGTCTTCCCCTTAGCATGAGGAATAAATCAGGGCTCTTTAATCTTGGGGGCATTGCAGCACGTTCGGGGCGCGTGTCGCTATCTGATTTTTATGAAGTGACCGGTGCTTGAATGTATAGGAGGTGTCTATTAGACACACGATGTTCCTGATGCAAGATCCATGGCTAGAG
>JAPMOQ010048382.1:2033705-2069832 GCA_026543055.1 Argiope trifasciata
AAAAAAAAAAAAAAAAAAAACAATGAAAAAAAATCTACCCGAATCAAGACCACTTTACCCCTTCAACACGTTCTCCTTAAATAACAATAAAATACCAAAACAAAAGGTCGCATTCCAAGAACTTATAGATTCTAACGGAAATAGTGAAGGTCATATTAAAAAGAAAATAAAAATTCGGAAAGCATAAAAGTTGAAATTCCAGACATGAAAAATGAAATAAAATAGTTGCAACGCAATTTGTAGTTCTTGCAAATTAGAAGAAAAGGGAGGGGGGGGGATATTTTCTTTATGGAGAAAAAGGGAAATTCTGTCTTCTTTAACATGAAAATTGCAAGATTTGATTGAATGCTCTATATGTAAAATAATACATGTAAAAAAATAATTCAGCTATCATTGCATACTGAACATAAAATTGAAAGTTCGTAAAAATAACTGCGTGATGTATTTGCGACACATTAATGCTAGAAATACGAAGAAATTTACATAATCAATAGAGAACTAAAACATATTTATATTTAAAATTAATTATTTTTCGGCGCTAAACTTTACCGGAAAGATTAAAATGAGTTGCTTTAATTTTTGAAGACAAACAAAATTAGAGAAAAATGCATTTAATGAACAGATGATGAGACACAATCAGGATGTATGCCACACCGTCCCCTTGATACTTATAAAATACGATCGAAACAATTCCCTTACTTTTACATGAAATCAGTCATTTCTACTTTCTCGTATACGTAGTATAGAGAAAGTATAGTACTTTTAAGGAATCTCCACGTTTTAGACCACTCTGAATTCGAAAATCATTCTCTGAATTCGTTTTTTAGAAAATGTCCATTTGTCTGTCTGTGAGGAAGAAAATTCAGAAACGCTTTGAATTAGAGGATTGAAACACTGTATATGGTTTTTACAACAAATTTGCAGATTTCCATAAAGTTTTGTGTAAAATCAAATCAGAAAATCCGGCTGTTCGAATACAATTCAACACAGTAATTACAAAAGGAAAAGAGTCACACATAAGATTTGGTACATAGATTTACCATCTATAATCTAAACATCTATCAAATTTGGTGGCCAAACCTACAAGGAATTGACCGTCTGTCGGTCTATACTGTCAGAAACATGTAAACACGATAACTCAAACACGCAACGACTTAAATACATCAAATTTGGTACGGGATTTTGAACTACAAGAACAGTCTTGTGTCAAATTAAGATTTCAATCGATTAAAAAAAAAGGATCCTAAAATACAAATTCGCTGTTTGAGTACTATTAAACTTTTGCCATGGATTAATCGCCAAGAATGACAAGATAGATTCAGCAAAAATGCTAAATTCACAGCAAAATATTAATATTTCTTGGCTCTAAAATACCAGTGCAGTGTAAGGCGTTGGTATGACAAGTTTATTAAAGAGTATGCGAAAAAGTTTTGGGAAGACCACTCTCACTGCTTATATGCAGCAATTGCTGAAACAAAAGGAAATTTTCTCAACCAACCATTGCAATCTATATGAAACAAACAATAGTTCAATAATCACCCGGATGTTTGAATCAATAATAACGTTATCAGTATAATCAAATTAATCTGACTTTAAACATAAAAACGAATTGAATATTTAAAGCATTTTACTAAAAGTAATGGCTGCCAGTTCCTAAAGTTATGAAAATGCCATAAAAAACTTCACTTTCATATAGAAATGTTTCTTTAAAACAAAATTTTATACTGCCTATTTGCTTTAAAAGTTCTGTTGTCAAGAAACATTTTACCCCCCCCCCTTTTTTTGTGTGTGAAAGAAAATTTTAAAACTATTGGATACCTATATTATTCAAACTTAATTGGGGGGAAAATAACAATTCTATTATCTTCCTGGAAACCGTAAAAATTTTTAATGCAATTCGATTCCCTTTATTGAAAAATAAAGCATTAAAAACTTGACATATGATAAATTTAATCGGCTTAGAAAAGAGGAAGAAAAAGAGGCAAGCTTTACTTCCGAAAAGGAAGCAGATTAAAATCTAACTATGAAAGCTTCTTATAGAATATTTCCCTTCGAAATAAAAGAAAGTCACTTCCATAACTATTTGCTTTTCCCTTGTTTAAAAGAGAAGCAAAGATTTATGCGCTTTATCAAAGTTAACAATAAAAGTCTGAGGGAAACATTTAAATGAAGGTAGTGTTGAAAGAATCGAACAATGTTCTCTTAGTTATTTAACTCTGTACATATATTTAAAAAGAGTCAATTAAATGATGTGATTTACAAACACTTTTCTAAAACTTTCAAAAAATTACATAATATGAAGGTACCGTTAAAAGAACAACACTATATCACTTAGATAATTTCGTAAATATTATATTTGTATAACGGTCAAATAAATCATATCCCATTGAATTATATCATCTACAAACATTTTTCTAGAACTTTCAAAAGGTTAATACGAAAGTTTTACCGCATTAAGCGAAGGTTGCGCTAAAAGGATAATTCTTTCACTAAGATAATTTTGAAAATATTACGATATTTGTATAGCAGTCAATTTAATCATATCACATTAAATTATATCCTCAACGAACATTTTTCTAGAATTTTCAAAAGTTACATAATATTGTTATTAATTTATAATATTATTCATTAGTTTTGTAGTACAGTTCAATTAATTTGCGCCAAACGACGAAAATAATACCCTGGTAGACAATCCTATCCCAAATCTCCGTATCATTTCAAAGAAAGTATATTCAAATCTCAACTTCAAAATGAACACATATTAGGCAAAAATAAGATTCTTGAGGATAATCGAATTTCAATCAAGTATCTTAAGTCGAGAGTGTTGTCAGTTAAAAGCGGTTGTGGATATTTTATAGAAAAAAAAAATAGTTGTAAAACAAAATTGTTAAAGGTTATTTCTTTATAAAAATGATAGTTAAAATGCATTAAAAACTTATCAAATATTTCATTTTTTATTGACACAAGTAATTCGTTTCTAAATCACTATTTAAAAAAACATTAAAAGGCTTTAAGAAAATGTTACACATATTCTTTCTATTATTAAATAAAACTGACAGCAAATTTATTCCTAAAATACATTTTCTTATTTACCCTTCAAACCCGAGCAGATTAGAAAAAGAGTGTCGAGTTCTCATCAATCTATATCATATAAATATAGTATAAGATTCAAACTAGTAGTTCAATTGCTGTATGGAGGTATATGGGTAAATTTGAAAAGTAACATGTTTTTTCAAAATTTTACCTTCCTAAATTGACAACTGTTGAAACAGATTTTACCCCACTTCAAAACAGAATGCTCATTTAATAAATAAAACGTAGTAAAGATATCATTTACCTTTCAAAACAAAGAGAAAGAACCCACTTAAGAAATTTTAATGTCCACAGTAATTTTTTGATAAATTAAATAAAGTTGAAAATCGGGACTCTTTTACAAATTCGATAATTAATATTATTTGCTTGAAAAAACCTTCAGAGACTGAAATAATTTTGGTTAGCCAAACCACTCAAATTATTATTAATTCATTCATTTACAAAAAAAGCAATGAATGACTTGTTCCTGAAATAATTTTATAAAATTATTTCTTTATTACTCATAAGATATTCTTGCCATAAAAATTACAATCAGCCATACTGAAAACTAAATAAATAAAAATTGTTTCTCTAAATTAAAAATTAATTTCAATTTTCTCCAGGTTATTAAATGCATATAAGTTCTACATATTTGATTTGCTGATGAACTAACATCTTCTACAGTTTTATAATAAATTGCAAATTCTATTACCATTAAGGAAATTAACACGAAGTAGCTTACGAAAGTCATTACATTATCAAACAAATGTTATAACTTTTTCTTTAAACAGAACGTAGTTAAAATTCCTAAACCCCGACTATGCTATTCATTTAGAATAATTTTGGAGACTCGCAATTCAGAATGGATAAGATTTAAATAAGCTTTCAACCATTACACATATTAAAACGGAACTTTTATGCTCCGCACTTTTGTATGTTTTGAATATGCTATTCCGAAACTTTTAAAGCCTTAAAATCCGCGGCAGGATAAGTGAAACGTTGTCTTAAAATACATACCCAGGCTCTGGAAAGAAGTCAGGAAAATGACTGCATCTTCAAGAGCTCGTATGTCACCCTGCCAATTAATTACTCTCTTACCTCTTTACGGAACCTACATCCTCGGCCACCCTCCCACTGTCATCTTATGAGGCCCCGTTAAATTGGGGCCCCGCTTAATGACTACGAGCACTTACGGCCTGGCTGGGACATAACAGCACCAAAGGCTGGGGACATAACAGCAAACCAAAACTTCCGCTTTTAAAATCTGACGAAAATTCGCCCATCTCAAAAACAACATCACTCTTGATGGATGGAGTTTACGCCTTCTTTGCTGCAAGAGATTTTAACTCCCGAGTATTTAAAATAGTTTAAACAGTTTTTGATTGGAGTTAATTAATGAGCGTCGTTCCAATTTCTCTGCCGTTCCTTTCGGAGCCATGAGTTATTTTTTAACGTTTATTGTTTATTTCTCCGGTTTTTATCTTTTCATTTTTAATGGAAAGACAGGGCAGTTGCAAAAATGCCTCTTTCCCCTCTTTTGCCAGATTGAGATGGCGTAAAATTAGGATTAGCAGGTTCGCTGTCGACGAGTTTTTGGAACGTTAAATGTCGCGGGAAAAATGTCTGGACGATTCGTTGGACTCGTTTTAAAACTCTTTCGGTATTCCGAAAAGAAGTCCGTTGCAATTAATGGATAAAAAGAATCTTTCAAGTTTAAAACTATGCGAAAACTTAATAATTTCTTCATAATGCTTAGGGCGAAGCGTTGTGAAAAGTTTACTTGATGCTTGGTGTAGACTCTTTTTATTTGTTTTTAATGACCTGTGCCTTCGCGATCAATTAATTTAGTTCGGTTTTTGTTCGACGTAATTCTGAAATTTGTAAAGTTTTGGCATTTGGCCTACACGTTTAAGATTAATGAACCACTTTAATTGCGCCCGTCTATCATTTAAAGAAATTATCTACTTGATAGAAAACAAAGTTACCAATTTTTCTTAAAGAAAGATGAGTCACATGTTTGCCTTCACGACATATTAAGAAAATACGTCACTGACAATTTCTCTGGTTAAAAATGTATGCCAAATTTTACTTTAAAAATGTGTAGTTCTTTAAAGGATATATTTTTAAACGAGGCAGAAAGGCGTTTCAACGTATTCTAATTTTTTTAAAAGGTGACAAAACTATTCCTAAGCTCATTTTTCATTTCGGAAAACAATAAAAGAATGAAAGCTGAAACACAATTGCAAATTCTAGGCAAAGTTTCAGAATTCTAAAAAAATTGAATGAAATTAATAATTTTTAAAGAAAAGACGTTAGAGAAATTTTTGTAATTAGAATTCAAGCAAAAAAATATTTTAAACAATAAATTTATAGAAAATTTGTATTACATTTTTCTTTATAGCACAAACATTACAAATTAATGTAATACTGAATACATAAATTTAATAAGTTTATTTTAATATAACATTTATACAAAGAACTAAAGGGGATTTATAACAATTCTTTAGACTATTTACAGATTGAGGCACATAGAAATAACTATGTCTGCTTATTGTAGCTTTTATACAACAACGGCCATTTTAGGCTATACAAATTACTAACTGAAAAATCACTGCTCATATGGATAAAACATTCCTAAATCATTTAATCTACGAATATATGAAGTATAAAAAATTTCTCCCAATACGCAGGAAAATGCCACAGAAAAAGCCAATTACTCTGGCATACAACAAAATAAGTGACATGGATGATTGCCAATCCTTTCTCACTTCATTCCATCCACAATAAACTGATTCTTCAAACACAAAAAACAAAAACTCCGTCTGTTCCAATCCATTATTAACAACGAATGACGCAAAAGTGTTACAAAGTTTCAAACAAATTACCACAAAAAGCTTCGAGTCATCATCTTTCCTTACTCCCCGAGATTCCAATATGCCAATTACTAGTCGAACATGGTTAGACATTTATTAGAAATCGGTTTTTAACTCTTTTCTTTTCGGCGCAAATTTTAAAAAGTTCGTCTTGGGAAGCAGCAATTCCCGTCTATGCAATGAATTGAAAACAAAACCCCCTTGTTCTTCTCTTAACAACTGACACCCCTTTCTGAGAGAGCCTCCGCAAATAAAAGTCTCTCGCCGTCCTCTTATTTTGCAAAGAAGCGTCATTTTCGCAGAGAGAATGCGAAGAGCAAATAAAACTTATCTTCAGTTAACTAGCCTGGAGTCCTTTTAAAAGTTTCCCCTCCTAAGTGAGCCGCCGCCTGAAACTTTGCTTATTCTGATGCCTTTCCATTTCGCCCCCGAGCAGACAGACAGACAGACCAAAGATCTGGAATATTCTCATCCGTCAAGAATGCAATTAATTATCACCTTCCTTCTCGAGGAGGCTTTGACGTATCACCTGAAGACAGGCAAACGGGATAGCGCAATTACCACCTCCCAGGCACTCTTTTGCTTCCTTTTCCAGGAACATATCCTCAGGAGGAGAGTTAATAATAATCTCCCGATTTTGAAATCTCGCTTTTGACGGACTAGATGACTGTTTCGACTGCCAACTCCAGCTATGGGACTGTCAACGTGTTATGGAACAAGTTGTCGGCGGAGAGTTGCCTTGCACCAAGTTCGGCATCTGCAACGACCGCAAAGAGGATTGTCAACGCGTCAAACAAATTTAAGTGATATGATAAGGAGCGAATTGATGTTTGTTTGCCAACAGGAAAGGAATAGGCAAATCATTTTTCAAACACCATAAGTCGATTTCTACAAAGTCTATGTGATGAAATAAAGCGCCAAGGACAAATTAGTCATGATAAATTATGCCAATATTACTAACATGCTGAAACCTTGAGACAAACGATGTTGAAAAGGAATGTGCAATAATATATATATAAGAATAATTATATGAAATATTAGTTCAGAACGTTTAATATGGAACATGAATTAATAAATATTTTCTATTAGAAAAAGTGCATTTTGCCTTCTTCGATTGATAAATGTGATATTTAAGTAAACATATACAAGTATGAAAGTAATGATATTTTAAAATCCAATTAAATTTTTATTCATTTTATAATTTTTATCTTAATTTAGCTCATATTAACTTCATTCTAAAATAATAAACTTATTTCCTAATTAAATAAAAAATGAGAATTCATTATTTTCAACTAGAGCTCTAGAAAAACTGATGACTAAAGCATTTTTCTCACGCTCTGAGAGAAGGGATAAAAATCACTAATGCCTACAAACATTCTTCTAAAAATACCTCAGATTCTTTTTTCTAAGAATCAAAGAAATCCCTATCAGAATGTAAAGTAAAATAACTGAAAAGGAAATTTTCTGTCATTTTGTTCTAAGATCGCAATGTTAATAGACGCCATCGCTTAACTCCTTGTACATAATATGTTTCCCATAGTGAAATAAACAAGTTAAATTTTCAAAGGCTTTTTCTTTTCGACTACGGATCTGCAAATATTTTATTATATGGTTTTTTACTAAATATGAAGAAAATGTAGTTCGAAACCCAAACACGTCTAGTACTTAAAACTATTCCTATACGTCAAGAAATTAAGGAATATATCTATTTTATCTACGAATTAAATTGATTTATTTCTTTAAACTGAAAGGTCTTATTCTCATAATTAGAGTTAAGTCAGATATAAAAGGCGAAGAATATTTTGACTTTATAATTAGGCAGTACGAAATGAAGTTCTACACTTCTGTAATGAATGTTCTACAAATGCAAACACAATTTTTCCAGTTCAGAATAAAATTTCTTTCAATCAAAATGAAATGTTACGTTTCTTTCCTTTTTCTTAAATACCAACATTTATAAAAACCAAACATCTATATAATCATTACTCCACTTTCACTTAAAATTACAAAAACATTATTTCTACAATTCATCAAAAAATAAAACTCATGAAGGTTCCCTGAATAACCGTATCGGAGAAATTTAAAAACAATACATTGTACGGCTGTTTGATGAAAACATTTAATACAATAAAAGAATGTCCTTATAAATTTCTTTTGAAATAATATTAAATACAATCCCCCCCCCCTCCAAATCGCTGTCATACCTTTAAAAGTCTGAAAGAAACTTTGCTAAATCTTTAAAGTACTGATTGGTTCTACAGACCACACTTTAAATATACTTCAATTGAACCCATAAAAACAAATGCAGCAGAATAACCTCTTAACACCGAAAAACCATTCAAACCAAACACAGTAAAATGAAACAAGTAAACCGAAGAATCACAAAAACATTTTGCACTTCCTGTCAAGCCATAATACAAAAAAAGGACGGACAGGAAAGAAGAAAGGTGCCATAACTAAAGTCAGTGACGAAAACGCTTCTCTCCCCACACCGCGCAATAAAACCCATAGACTTAATACGAATACTTGGCAAGTTGTTCCACCAGGAATGCCCTCCCCAGGGGTGAGGACAGGTAATTGTGGCGCGGGAGGCAGGGAGGGCGTAGCACGTGCACAGAATGGGGTGTGGAGGAAAAATAGGATAGGAGGATGGAGAGGAATAGGAATCGAAGAATTGAGGATCTTTCCGAGGTAAAGGTGATGGGGGAACGTCCATGAGACACTAGGAGAGTCCTTCTGAAAGAATCTAGAAAGCGAATGGTATTTAGTATCGCATGGCGGATAGTAGAGAAAGAATTACATGGGAAATAAGTAATCATTTTTTAATTATTCCTTAAAATTTATTATTGAAATTTTCTAAGCATAGATAAATCAATATTAAAATAATCATTATTAAACCTAATAGACCATGATTAAATATTCGTGCAATATCTTTGAAAAAAAATCCTACTTCAGATAAATAACTACCCTAAAAATATTAATTAATAAAAATATTAGAAAATACATAATTTTATTTTTGAAATTATTGCTTTGTTCTATGACATCGAATAAATTGCTGCCGTTTTGGCCGAGGGTTAGTGAATATTCCCCGTGATCTGGGTGTCCAGAGTTCGAGTTCTGGTTCGGGCATGGTTGTTCTTTACCCTGTGTTCTATCTGGGAGGTGTGTGAAAGAGTCCCCCTGTAAAAAGGGGTCGTGCAAGAGAGTGTGTGAGTGTCATTTTCATAGGAGCTAGAAAGATTTCTACCTTCAGGTACTTAAGAGTCTTTATCCTCAAAAGTTACTGCGCAAAATTAGCTTAAATCTTTTATCAGCGGGCTTGTCTATGACAAGTGCCATAAGTAACAACAACATATCGAAAAATTAAATTGATGTCTAAAACATTTAAAAAGAAACCTGTAAATGTGAAAAGGTACGCGATCTTCTGCCTCTGGAAAGACAACTTCTAAATATTGGAATTTAATGCAAAACAAAGCTTTTTATTCCTTAAAAACAAAAATTAGCAATGACAAGAATATGGAAAAGAAATTGGATTAGATAAAAAAAAACATTTAAATCAACTCTCATAATTATTAAAATACAAAATCTATAGAATATTTCGCACAATGCAATAATATTAAAGAAAACATCTTTTGTTATAATCCATTATTCAAAACATAACTTGCATGATTTGATAAAGACGATAAAAGATTTATCACCATTATCAAGATGACATTCTTATAACCGAATATGAACAGGAATCGAAATGAACAATAATAAAGAAAATGCTCCAGGCGCCACTTATCCGCTATATGCTATTGCAACCACTTTGCTCCTTTGACAATAATGAAAATAACAGCGCATGTTTTCATTTATCATATTTAATTAATTCAGAATTCATGTCATTTAAAATGGAATGTCAAATGACTTGCAGTTGAAAAATCATGTTATATAATTTTTCCTTTCCTATAATGAAATTAGAAAAAAGTATGTGTATGAATATTTAAAAGTAAATGGAATAATTTATAAAAATCAGTTTAAAAGGAGCAAATGAGTTTAAAATTGTTAAAGTTCCTTCGATATTTCACTTATAATGTTTAAAATCGTTAGATATATATTTTTTAAGACCGAAAATGTTTATAGTTATTTTATGGTTCTTTCCCATCCTTGAAATGTTTAAAATTTTTCGAGAACCTTCAGCATTTTATGAATGTTAAAAAAGTTTACAGTTCCATCGTCATCAAGTATTTTGAAAATGTTTATATTTTCCTCCTCATTTTATGAATGCTGAAAATGTTTATAGTTTAGTTCTTCTGCTATTTTATAAACATTTAAAAATTCTATGATTTCTTCATAATTTCCTTCCAAATTTTTGATTTAGCAAGTTTAATCCATTTAAAACTTATACCATATAAAATGGCATAACGAATAATATTACTTTATACAACAATATTTTATTTCATAGTACATTATTTTCCCCTTTGTTTTCACTGAAGTTATCTAGAAGTATAAAAATAAATGATAAACTTTAAAATAATTAATAAAACTGAAAATAATTTTAAAAGGGATACATCAGCTGAAAAGGTTAATAGCTCCTTCAATACAAATAAAAATCGGATCAATCAACTATTAAAAATACATATATATTTTAATATCATTGTTCAATTTTCTAAAAAGTCGAGCATTCGATTCCTTACATAATATCTAAAACAAACATCGTAAATCAGAATCAGGGTACCTAACCAGTTATTAAACAAATTTTAAGTGGAAAACTAAGACAAGTCCTTTGTTCCGAAGTACCGATAAATTGACGCAGCAAAGAATGGAAAATTGCCGAAATCTCATTTATCATAAAACTTTTTCCTTCTTTGAGTGACTTCTTAATAGCACTTGTTGTTCCATGTTGAAGAAACAATGAACCTATCTGAGTGGACGAAGTTCGCTAATCGATGTTGGAGTCATTCAAAGACTTATTAGCCCTCTCTTCAACTCTATGGATCATTGGAGACGGACAAAATTTGCTCCGCCGCCAAATGACGCCGATGATTTTTCAATGAGTTGCCTTAATGCCCTTCATGAATCCTGTTGCTTTCCTTGGCGGAGAAATAGTTTTTATTTTGCATCGACAACATTTAGAAAGATGGATATAGATTTATGTTTAGAAAAGTTTAAAGCTGTATTTAATAGCTGTTCATTCAAATTTTCGAGCAACGGTTCTAAAGTTAAATGGGCTGAAGGCATTGTAGAAATATCAATTGTTAAGAAATATTTGAGTAATTTTCATTTTCGTTATTTGATTGTACTGAAATATTAGAGAGTGATTTACACTTTTGTTATTTGTTGCATTTTAGTTTAAGAAACATTAGATTATACATTTTTGATATTTGATCGTGTTGTAGATCAAGAAATATTTTAATAATTTTCATATTTGTTGCTTGATTGTATTATAGTTCAAGAAATACCTAAACATATTTCATTTTTGTTATTTGATTATATAAGTAAGCATTAATTTCTAATAACAAAAATCTGTGCCGGGGCAGATTATTGAAGAGCCACATAGAGATACAAAGGGACCTGGCAATTAAAAAAATGTTAGTTATCAATTAAATACAATTATACAAAATACAAATTCTCTGAATTATAAAATATTAGCAAATGATTTTTTTTTGTATTGTAGAAGTGTTTGAATAATGTCATTTGTCTTAGTTGATTATATTATAGTTCAAGAAATATTTCAGTTCGTTTAAATTGAGTTGAGTTCAATTTTCGTAACATGATTGTAAATATACTCATTAATTTCTAATAGCAAAAGACCGAGCAGTGGCAAATTTTTGAATAGCTGTTTAAGGATAAGAGTGGAACCTTTCAATTAAAAAAATGTAATTGGTTATCAGTTAATTATATTTATTAAAAATACAAATTGTCTTAGTTATAAAACAATAGCATTTAGTCAAACGTAATGTTAAGAGTAATTCCGATATTTTATTATCTTCAATTAATTTATAATGAGGTTGGGAATGTGCACCTCGGAGCCCTTTTTTCGAATCTTTAATTAGAATTTGAATTAATTAAAATTTAAGCGAAATTTCGACGTTTTTCCTCTATAACTTCCGAAAATATAATTGCACAAACGTGATTTTTATATCAATCTAAAGATAACAAAATTAGCTTTCTAACGGTATCAGTTTTTTTAATTTATACGTAAGCTTCTATTTTTAACGAATTTTTAAAGAAATATTTTAATCATGTTTTTAGCACGTGACTGGATAAAATAAAAGAATGCCGGAAGTTCGAATAAAAAATAACTATCATCGCAAAATAAATCAAAAGAAATGCAACTTTTAGCACGTGACTGGATATAATAAAATAAATATAAAATGTGATATTTTCTAAAAAAATAAATACAAAGCAAAGGATTCTATGATCTTTTGCAATATCTATATCATTAATTCCATAAAGTATCTTTATTTACAGTAAACCTGATTGAATTTAGACAGGATATGCATTGAAATCCCGACTTAATGGCATATTTCTATAACCGTTTGCAATATCTGTATCATTAATTCAATAATATTTTCCCTTTTTCGCTTTCTTTAAAAAACATATTTAACATTTTGGCAATATCACCGAAAAAAACATTTAATATTTTGGAAGCATAATCGATAAATTATTAGAGCATTAAACTCAAAAGTTTTTCCGAATAAGGCTACCGACTCTTTAACTACTAATAACTGAATCTTTTAACCTTAACTATTTCTTAAATTTTGGCTAATGACTATGTGATTTAATTGAAAATTTTAGAACGCATTACTCATGGCGAACCAACTGGTCGCCAAAGGCGGCTAGAAACTAATAAATTAAAAAATATATCTCCATAAGTTAGTACAAAATGCTTAAAACAAAAACAACCCAAAATGTGTTATTTTAAAATGAGTTGAAATTCAAAATTAAATTAAGTTTAATAAAAGAGGGACCTCACTGATGATTTTCAAAGAATATGAGTGCAAAAAGCCTAAAGCTGCATCTGAGACTATAAATTAGCTATAAATATTACGGGATATAAAAATGTTTGGCATATTTGATATTTAATGTTAATGTTTTAAATTTACATCCAATATTTCTGAAATGGAAATGGACTGGAATTTTGTTATTTCGACAGTTTCATTCCATATTTCATACTGAAATTTGAATATAATGTAAAATCTGCAATAACAGATTTTAATTTTTTTGAACGACTGCTTTGTTGTACAAAAACTATCAACCTCAAGGTATATTTTATTTACATATGCATTTTTATCTAACGACACTATGTATATATAAACGCAGGTATATATTCTGCAAGAGCATTACAAATTAGTACCAGAATCCATATTATTTTTTTATTACTAATAACATACAAGACATCAAGAATATGTATGAGTCAGCATGCATTGCTAAGCAATATAATTTTAACATTACTTAAAAAATAAAAGAAAAAAATATGATAGGATAAGATACAATAATATAATTTTTTTTTCAGCATGGACATAAAATTGCTTTTAACATCAAATTATTACTACAAAATAATACTTAAAAATGAAATGTATATTATGAAAAGAATTAAAAATAATTCAGACGTAAAGCGTCAAAAACGCAGCATGGCACAATTCAACGACTATGAAAACTAACCTTATTTCACTTATTCAATACAAATTAAGCTAAACGAAAGGAATTCCAATCTAAAATGAATGACACTTAACGAGCACATAAACACTAAATTTAAAATAATTACGAAAAAAAAAAGAAGATTAAAAGAAAATTATATTTCGCAGGCGAAACATGGGTAAGCACGAAAGTTTTTATTTAATTTAGGTTTAGATCCCATCTTTTAGTTCAAAAATGTGTACTAATTAAGCCTCAATTTCTCATCCCCAAGTCAAAATTTGTGTTCAGTAAACAGATTTTACGAATGCGATCAAACGTCTTATAGATTTCGCCAGACTTGTTTATCCAACATTTTAAGAGGTAGCATTTTTGTTGATATCAAAATAAAAAAGAAAATTATTTTATTCCTGAGAAAAAAATCATTGTCTTGATCATTTTCTGGAATAAAAATTATAACATATAGAATCACTGTTTCGAACAGAAAGCTGATTTTTAAAAAATATATTACAACACAACAAAAGTCAACCTGCCTCATGTTATAATAATGAGACAAATTTATGTTATAGTGATAAAGTGACCCGTGTCAATTCAAATTTTGAATACAACATGCAACCACTACTCGAAGCGCAAGAATTTTTTTTATTCCATTTGAATTTTTTTTTATTTGTTATTATATTATGCAAATAGAAATAAGACTTTTTTTTTGTCTATTTTTCCTTAAGGCTACCGTTTTTTCCAATTTAAATAATATCACATTTTTATTTACATCAAAAATCAGTCATGTTGGTCAGATAACAGAAAAAAAATTAATTTAAATTGCAGCGATATATTATTTTACCTACCGAAATTTATTTAACTTATTTATTATTTTTTTATTATATAGAATTCAGTAAGTAAATATTAATATCAAAGGTTTTGGAAAATGTTTATTATTTACTAAGAAATATATTAAAACGTTAAAAGATTCGAATTAAAATAAAATTTTAAAAACTTAAAATTACATTGGTAAAAAATTTGGGGGGGGGGATCCGTCATTCTCATCTCGCCGTGGAGTAAAATGATTCCAAAAGAAAGAGGCACTAGTTTCTTAGCAGTCAATAACATAAAGTAAGTTCGCAAAAATTTTTGCTTACTGCACTAACAATAGCTCAATGAATTGTTATTTGAGATAAATTATTGTATTCACTGATTGGATTATTCATTTTTGACCATATGTTAACCAAACTATATAAATTGTATGATTATCAGAACAAGAGCTTTCACATCTTTAAAAATTGAATAACTAAACAATAAAGTCTTTATTAATTCTCTGTCTTCTGATGTTGAAAATCTGAAACACATTTCATAAGAGCTGTTAGCTGGAAATGATGTATACCATAAGAATAAATAGGTAAAGAAAAAAAAATTTCGAATTTCATTTTTTTAAGCTGACATATTAAAGTAAAAACGGATTTCAGTAAATAATTTTTGCTTTCTAATTTGTTGAACAGAATACTTCTTTCAAATCTCTTTGTATTAACGATTTTTATTAAAAATTAAACATATGGTGCAAGAATTATTTATTAGAAAACTTAGCATTTGAAGTTCCCATAATGCATCGTTTTTATTAATGATAAAAAGATAAGACCCAGATTTAAGACTACATTCGATGAATAGAAATACAATATACATTTCATGGCATTAAATTGATTTACCACTTCTTCTAAATACCACTCTCAATTTTATGCCATTTATTAGATTATATGGAAACTAAATTAGATGGTATTGGGTAAAATCTGGTAGATCATACACTTGAAAAACAATTCAAATGAGTGATTAAAAGTGAAAATACAGCCTTAATTGTAATATGAAGAAATAGCAACACTGCAAGGCGACAGCAGCTTTTAGCCACTCAATAAAAATATTTCAGAAAATAGGCCCACCTACAAAAGGGCATTTACTTTGCCCTTGATCCCTCACGCTCCCCGATTTACCAGACGCTAGGGCTACGGTCAACACCATCATCATCATCGCAGGGCTGCAGGTGCCTTTAACTGCACCGCCAATGGTCTTCATGGACAACACACCGGACCTTTAACTCCATACAGGCCTTTCTACTCGTGAAATGGATTTAAGAAAAGAAAGAAACAAATAAAACGAAGGCAGAAGAGGGAGAAAAAAAAAAGCAGATTGGCTAAGCAATTCCAGGCGGCCGCAATATGGGCCCAGGCCGTATTTGGTATTGGGAATGGGGGTTGGAAACAGTGTATTTTACGCTTCCGTTGCCACTTTTTTATTTATCTTTCTCGGACCAGGGCGATATTTTTACTAGCTTTAAGGTTTTTCCGAATTTCAGAAAGGTAGGAAAAGAGGAGTGGGGCCGCGAATTCGACTTATATGGGAGGGCGGGACGCAAAGTGGGCTTTCTGCTCAATTCTAGATAAATAAATATCTTCCGTATTTCACCTTAAGCGAATGTTCACGCCGTGGCGATAACTGGAGGGTATGAAATGAAGGTAGAGAAAGTAATATTTTATATTCTTTAACCGGAAAAAAAGTTGAATGATGGAAAAGTACCTTTCGATTGAAGAACCAGAGACGGAAAAGAGTCGTTTCCATCTTTAAGTAGCTGCCATTTCCGTGAGATGTGAAACAGAGGCGTTAAAAAATTGTGGCGGAGCATGCAATGAAATAAACTATAAAAGTTATTAATCTAACTGCTCAACCAAAAGATAGAAAGGTAAGATTTCTTGCGTTGTAACAACAATGAAAATTACACAAACTTAATAAAGAAATTTTAAAAATATTGAAAATTGAATAAAAATGAAGACAACCAGGAGAGTGAATTGTAAGAAAATCAAGAAATATCGCAGCAGGAAATATAAAACTAACTTTTATCATAATCCACTAAAAATTTCCCTTCTCATTAAAGAATAAACAGTGGATATTAATACCATAATCTATACATTATATGTAGAGAGATGAATGATTTTCTATCGTTTATTTTATTTATAGTAACAGTTTACACCCGATCTTGTTGAAATTTAACACATGTGCATTTTAAAGCAAGAGAAAAGTTACTGTTAGTTTTTCAAAATCAAAGGTTAAATTTTTAATTAACTTATATTTTAATTAATTTTTCCAGCTGCGTTTTCCAAAATGCTCACATTATTATTTCTATACTACTTAAAATTCAAAAATTAAATTTTTATTGATACTATTTTTTTCCCGATCAATTCTATCTAATTTTAGCATTTTTTTAAAAAACTTAATCGTTTATAAACTGTGTATTAAATTATTTTTTAATAAAATTCAAATTGAATCATTGTTTCATGGAATCATTAAATTTTATCTTTTTGCTGTTGCTAAAATTAATAAAAAATTACTATAACCCTTTGAAGTAAGATTTCCATTTGCGCTTTTATTTCTTATTAAATACATTTTTAATTTCCCAGTAATTTAATAAAGACCGGTTAAGATATATTAAACAACTTAATGAATATATGAATTTCAATTTCTACACTAACAAATAAATTATATCATATATATATATATATATATATATATAAAGAGAAATTATCACTTAGTGATATCAATACAGGAATCATCTTTCATATATTAGATGCCAATATATCATATTAATTTTAGAAACAAATTATATTCTTAGGCGAAAATTCCGCTATTTTTTAAAATATGAAAGGGTTCAATTTTATTCATGGCCGAAATATTCAAAATTATTAAATATGCAACGCATAATTTCCTAAGCAGAAATCTGTCGCAATTATAAATAACATTAACTTAAAAAAGGCAACTAAAATTTATTAATAGTTTATTTCCTCTATGCCTACAGGAAATAAATCTGGATAGTCTAGAAATAAACGCTCTATTTTGTACGAAATTTTCTTAGTCCTGATGCTAAGCCCGATTGACAGGAGACTTAAGGCACTGAAGGCAATTAATGAATCTGAATTTTGAAATCATCTCCATGTATAATTTTACAGGTAAAAAAATACACCATCTTTAATATTTCTCAGCATTGTTTTCAATTTAAAAAACTTAATAAGAAGCAGACATTTTATTTCCCTTCAGTTGCATTTTAAACTACCACTTTCCTGTTTCTTCGCAGAAGTTGACATACTAAAGATTCCGCATTTCAAACACTTTTAATGATAATTCGAATTCTCTTGCTTAAGAGTGAGTAATCAGTAGCCTCTTTCACTTTGCTGACCTACCAACAACCTTCTCCTTCCCTTTTATTTCTGTATACGTGATGAGACCTGTCAACACCAGGCCATAACCAGAACTTCAAGATTCGATAGCGATTCCGATGCAGAAACGAAACACCGCAAATGCGTGAATGGGTAAAGGCGCTGGGTGAAAGATATCCTTTCATAATCGTAAAACTCCTGCCCACGTATAAGATTCCTCTGGATAAAAGCTCGCCTTTATTCCTATTTGTCCTTATCTGAAAATGCCCGTCCAAGAACAACACAGGATGTGGACGGGTTGGGGTCATCCTCTTCTTGCTTTTCTTCATATCCTATTTCTTCTTGCACCTCTCCCTTTCTCAAACCTTTTTGTCTTATATTTTACTTTTTATCCCTTTCTTCCCATCTCTGGAAGTGTTTCCCTCCCCTCCCCTCGGTAATCCCCGAGTAAACAACGTGGGACTCCCATTCCGGCTCCCGAAATCCGCTGTACCGGCAATTTGTCCACTTCAGGGTTAGGTTGAAATACACGTGGATCAGCAAAATCGGGAGGTGTGGGAGGCCTTCACCTACTGGACTGAACTGTACCTTTTTTTGGAAGGAAAAAAAAGTACAAAAAAAGCGAAGGGAAAGTGCATTTGTATGCCGGCCACCCCGAGCTCCTGGAGTCGATTTTCTTTTAGTTTTGCCCAGGAGTTAGTGGAGTGGCTCGAATTTTTAGTGCAGTTTCGCTTTTGGTGAGTGTTACTGGTAGTTGCTGATCGTGCGAAGTGTCGGTTTTTAAGGCTGTTTTCTTCCATCATCGCTTTCCTGCACAAGCCAATGCGTTTGTAAGCGAAAAAAATGTTACAGATTCGTTTCGTGTTTGTTTGAAGTAACACTTACTGCTGTTTTGGTAAACAGTTAATATTTGGTTTTCGTAGTAAGAAATTTTGTTGATATAGCTTTAACTTTTACATTATATATATTTTTGTCTCACCCATCAGTAGTAATTTTGCTTTAAATTTTTCTTTCCTTAAAAATTGCTTACTATCTGCTGCAAGGTAATATAATCTTTTGGATTGCAGAAGTTACAATTTTATTTGGAAGCATATTTAACTTCTACAATTTAAAAATTAGACTATTCGGAGTGCACATTTCATAATTTTAAATTAATTTTTTTAATGAGTATACTTTAATTCGTCTTATTTAGAGTTTTATTATTATTATTATTATACGGGTGCATGCATAAAAAAATTCTTACGTTTTTCAAGGAATTATACTTAAAAATAGTTCACTTTTATCACCATATTTTTAAAATTCATTTTTTTGAATACTCCAAGAATATTAAGTTTTACACATATTATGAAAAAAAAAATGACTAATCAATGTAAACCAATAATCAGAAAACTGATTTATTTATTTATTGATTGATGCAATATTTCGGCCTTTTCCTCAATCATTTTTTGCCTCATTTTTTTCAGTCTGCAAATACGATGTTCTAATAAAGATAAAGGCAATATATATATATATATATAAAAAATACTAGCTGTCTAATTTTTGAGTATGTAAGCAAAATAAAGGAGATTTATTAAAAGCAGGTCAACTGGTCTAATCAATACAGGGATCATTTAATTAAAAACCATAATACCATAAAAACCATAATCAATAATTATTGAAAATTCCGATATACTTATAGGAATATAGCACTCACCAAAATTTCAGAGTGACATGCATATCAAAGAATAGATTCACATCAACTTACCTGAAATAAAATAAGAAACATTTATATTACATTATATACGACATTATAAACATTATATATGACAGCAGAAATGCAAATAATATCAGAAAAAAAAGATACATGCTTAAATAATTACATATAGTATCAAAAATAAAAACATTTTAAAATGCATTACTATTGCACATAATGGAGCAGCTAGTTTCATATAATTGACTAAGACTAATAAGTCTTGCACGGTATTTTTTTTTTTTTTTTTTTCATGTCAGAAAACAGAAATTTTCAAAGATATTATCTGCTACAGTAATCTGTATAAAAGATATTTAAATATATATATAATGTATTTGAAAAAAATTATCTAAGGAAAATATCTACCGCTTAAAGAGTTAAACAAGAATGTTAAATTAAATTTTTTTATAAAACTGTATCTATATAGGTTATCATTAGAAGAATATTTGCGTTCGGAGATCATAAATAGATTAAAAGTTTGCATAGCAAACTGAATATTCAAAATATTTTTACGGTCTTTACAGCTCTGTAAATCCTTTGAATATTTTGACATTTTTTTTTATGGAAAAAAACTTAAAAGAATTTCATGTAAATATTTTTTACTCGGTCAGATTTTAATCATTATACAGTCTTATATAAAAAAGAAAAATCTTAAAGAAAAAGTGTGAAATTTTAAATCATGTCAAAAATATTTAGGATATATTAAAAATATTATTCGTAAAATTCAAAATTTTCAAAAGCAAATTATTTTTTCGAGGGGACAATGAGTCTCCATTATCCATTGAAATTAAAAATAAATCCCCTCAAAAAACCAACTGCACAAATATAATTGAAAAAATAAAAAAAACATCACAACTATACCGAATAAATTTTTTTAAATGGATGCACATATTTTTTATTTTCAACCACATTTTCTTTATAAACATAATAATAAAGAAGCTTAGTTTTTTTAAAATTATTATTTTAGACTATGCTAAAATTAAATTTTGACTTCATAAAACTATTAATATTGCTTCATAGGAATAAAAGGCGACACGAAGAAGTAGAACTAAGAAAATGAAGGAAATGCTATCAATACTTCTACTAACATACTGAATATCACTTTTCACACGCTCGCAGCCATGATTGATACTTGTGATTCCACTATCTTACTTATTTGATCTCTTAATTACGATAGAGAAGAAAATATCTAATTAGATAGAAGGTGTGAAAAAAAGGCAATTCAAGTATTGAGCAAAGCGTCAAAACAAGGAGATATAATCTTAACATAAGTTTGTTCTATTCTCATGAAATTCTACTGAGACGGAGAAATTTTGCTGTCACGAGAATGCGAGTGACATGGCAGTCAATGTGTAAAAGAAAATTTAGTAAACATTTTATTCATATTTCTTCCTCATAAAATTATGGAAGTTATTATTAATTAGCTTTTTTTATTAAAACTTAAAACAATTTTTCTATGCAACTTTTACACTATATTTAAAAAGCAACTATATACAATACAAGAATGCTTTAATTCAATACATTATAAAAATAACAATGAAGAACCAGAAACTGCAACTAACTGAAAATCAGCATTACAATATTTAATTAAACAATTAAAACAGTCTATTCTTATTTCTCTAACTTAATAAATAGAAAATACAAGGTTAAAAAGAAATATACTTCCAAGAGCAAATGTTTCCTTAAAAATATTAAGAAAAATTTGCTCGTTTTTTTTTTTTTTTCAATTATTATTTGATTATCTGAATCCATTTCGATTTCTCTTATTACTGATTACTCTTGTGACTTCATTGCAAACAACTTTTAAACGTTTAAAAAGATTCACTTGGAAAGTGGATAATGGCAAATCGTGCTTCATTAGGCAATGTTATGATGAAATCGATTCACTGTAGCATTAATGCAAATGAAATCATGACGACATCCTGCCTTTTTTTTTTTTTTTTTTTTTTTTGAAATCCAACCAAGCTTTTATCGAATCTTATTTCTTATTAGCTGCTCCTCATTTTCTTTTTCTTTTTTTGTTATATTCATTTAACTTAGAAAATACAAAGGGGGGTATCAAGATAGACTTGAAAACATAAAAAGTACGAAAATGCAATATTTAGACAGTTTTTTACAACACCTTTGAGATGTGTTCTTATAAATATATATATAAAAAAATTTGGTAGAGATGTAGAAGTATGACGTAACGAGCATGAGGATAACAATAGGGAAGGAAAAAGGCTAAAGAAAGTAAAAGGTAGGAGAGGGAAGGCAAAAAAGAGGCATATAATGCTACGTCTTCATCGCAAACATTCTCTCCGAAATCCCTCATGACACCAGGTGTCTCTTATATTTATTGCCAAGAGCTATCTCTGGAGGAATCGGTACAATTTTTTTTTTTACCTCCTTTCGATTCCTTTTTTTTTTTTTTTTTTCAAACTCTAATTAAAACAACGCCGTGGCTTAGTAAAAAACAAGAGGTAACGGGAGCCAAATAAAAAAAATAGTACTAGGTACCCAAAAAAAGTATTCAGTTTGGTACCAGAGAGAAAAAAAAAATTGGGAAGGAAAAGAACAAAGTGAAATAGTAATCGAAACAAGGTAAAAAGATCGTTCGTATTAGAAAACTGTAGGGAGGAGAGGAAAAAAAATCGTGTAAATCCCTACAGAGGTATGGAGAAAAACCTGGCTGGGGGAAAAAAATTAAGGAAGGAAAGTTGCAGGCGTTCGAAATACTTCAGGGGAAGGGGAAAAAAATCAAAAAGATAGAAAAAAAAATTGTACTAACACTCGCAAAGGATTTGGGTGTGCAAGAAAGGGCTGTGTACTGAAAAATCGAACAAGAGTACTCGTACAGTGATATAAAAAACAGAACATTCTTTTCAATGCTTTTTCTCCCTATAGATACAGTAGAATCCCAGAGTGCAAGAGACAGTTAAATACGGAAATTAGGTTCCGAAATTAAAATAAGTTTGATGTTAAGTGGTGGGGTTGTGGGAGGTTAGAGGAATGCTTTTTTTTTTACCCTTTCCTTTTTTTTTTCCTCTGCTTTGCCACACTTCTTTTTTTCGAAGTACATAGGATATAAATGTTATAAAAACCACTCAAAAGTTTTTATCTGACTTATCCATGTCTTTTTAAAGCCACGCAAAAGAAGAATTCAGACATCGGAAGTGTAACGTGTGCATCTAATTGTGAGGGGTCCGTAGGGATAACCACCAATGCTGTTTTCTCAATTAGTTTCTGCAGAATTGAATTCTGCTCTTTTTCGACTTCTTGTTCTGGAACAACGTTGTGAAAAAATTCTGCCTTTTATATATTTCTTTCAGATATTTGATAGTCTCTCCCTTTTCACAAACTATGTTTAAAAAAAGTGGTAAACAAAAAATAATATGCATGCAAATATTCTTATTCGTTTTATAACAAAATAAAATATAATAATCTCTCTAAAATGTTCTGATATACAAATAAAGACGTTACTTTCTTCCCACGTCGCATAAAATTGTTCCTTTAACAAATTAGTGAATTTTTGTTTTACAGAATGCTACACATGAAAGTGTGTGCATAGTAAAGAAAATAGGTGCTTATATATTAATTCCATAGTACTGGTGAACAATAATTACGAAATATTAAAGTATGACATAAAATATCTCGCGTTTACTTTTTGGACAATTTTTAATGATTAGTCGTAGGCATAAGAATATGCATTTTGGATTGCTATTTCTGACCGAATTTAAAATAAAATTTGAGAGAAAGCTTACAACTGTTGCCACAAGGCAACGTGATAAATTTCCTTTTTAAGTCATGCATTTTTTTAACTATTGCATTACCTGCAAAATTACAGGCCAACAGGTAGTCAACAATTATATAAATTTCATTCACAATTTTATAAGAATCTTTACTAAAGATGTGTAATAAGTTTTATCCATCTGTTTTTTTACGCTTAGTGTTTATCGTGTTCGGTTTCACTTGGGCCGCCAGGCAGGTGCAAACTTCCTTTGAATGAAATTCGTTCAAATTTGACTGAATCCATAAATTCGGAATGGACAACATATATCAAACGTCAACGTAAACTCAAAACGTTTTTGAGTAAACGTGCTCATAGATAAAAATAATTTCAATTTTTTTGTTTTGGTTTGTTTGTTCGTTTAACCAGATTGAATGAAATTCTTAGAAAAACGGTGAACTCTTTTCGAAGCATTTCTAATAATATTTTGTGGCTCCATTAAATAGTAAAAGATTGAATTAAAGGTAATTGTTCAATGAAGCAGTTTGAAGGGTTCGTATAGTTAAATTTAACATCTAACTATTGCCATTCGAACAATAAGTAATACGAATGATTTTGATTAACACACATTATCGATTTATTATATTATATAGGTATGGATAGAAAAATTTTCTTTTGTGCGTAATTTTAAAAATGCACAAGATGATCAAAAAAGTTTTTGACAAGTTAAACAAACAATATAAAGCAAGCATAAGCATAGAAAGTATGAGAAATTTCAAACATAACAAAAGAAAGCTAACAGAGGAATTAATTCTTTGTTTGGCACGCAAGTGACATGAATTTTAAATAAATAAAATAGGACAAGGAGAAAAAAAAATTTAAAAACGGAGAAAATCCTCCGTCATTTCAGAATGTCTTTTTCTCCAGCAACGGCTGAAACATTTGTTTTTCTACGTTTTTCTTTCATTCTTTTTCTTTTTTTCACCTTGAATTCGTTTCCCACCTGTCAGGTTCACCAAAAGAGGGCTTGAACTGTATGCTTCAACCTGTCAGCTAAAACGCAAAAATAAATGTGTGGGTCTCTAGTAAGCTCTAAAAAAAGGGAAAAGACGGGGGAAAGGGAATCTTAAAGTGACGTGAAAAACAGACCGAAAAAAAATCTAAAGTTATTTTTCTCTCTTTTTTCGTAGTATGGTTTAAAAAAAATCCTAATTAATGATAAGGCAGTGGGGAAAAAATGCCGCATTTCAACGGGACGTTTTGATGTGTAGGTTTTGAGTGCTGATAAGACCCAGAGAAGGTAATGAAATGTCAGGACCTATGCTTTTACCGAGGTTCCCTAGACTCTGATTTCGTTTCCAGGAATGCAGGGGCCTCTTGAAAGGGGTTCGCTTCATGGAATAAGAAAAAATATTTCACACATGAGACGGCAAATGGATTGGTGTTTTTAGTTGGCATAATGATAAAGAAAAAAAACGGGTAAGATGTATTTCTAGTTTCAGGTTTTTAGATTTACGTAAGATTAGTGTGAAAGATTAAGAAATGCTTTTATTTTTTCTCAGAAGAACATAGAGATGGGAAAAGTTGAAAACTCCTTTTAAAATAAAAAGTTATCATTAAATACAGCGGGAGTGGTCTCCGCATATTCTCTGGTAAACTTGTCATTGAGAAAACGCTTTACGAAACATTGGTGTCCAATAATTACGAAATATTAACTTTGGGTGTGAGTTTAGCATTTTTACTGGATCTATCATGCCATCCTTGGCGAGTTAATGAGTGTTTAATCTTAAGATGTGCGATATTAGTATCCAGAAATTAAATTTGAGTTTTAGAAATGTTTTTCTCAACCGACTAAAATCAAAATCTGACACAAATTTGTACTTGATGTTACAAAATCCCATACCTAATTTGATTTATTCAAATCCTCTCGGTTTTTAACTATAGCGTTCACATGTTTCTGAAAGCACAAATCGAAAGCAGTTGACCTTTAGTTGGATTTGCCTCAAAGCTTGGAATCTAAATATAGATATGAAATCTATGAAACGAATTTTATTCATCTAAATCACTTCGTTTTGTAATCATCACGTGAACTTATATTCAAACAGTCGAATGTCTTCTGTAAGGATTTTCTTACAGGATTTGATAGAAATCTGCAACTTATGGATTACGGTGTATGATACAACTTATACGGTGTAATAGATCGTATAATACATTTCAATCGGCTAATTTAAATCGCTTATGGATTATCTTTGTCACAGACAGACGGACATTTTCTAAAAATGTGTTTTTCTATCTCAAGGGGATCTAACACGTCAACGTTTGTCAAAATCTCGAGTCCGAATTTTTTGACGATTACTACACTTTCTCTTTATTACATATGTAAGAATATAAAAAAAGATGGGGAAAAAAGGATGGGAATGGGCATAGTTAAGCAGAATATTAAGTCATTCGTGTGTTAAAAATTTAAGCCACCAAATTCGTTCCGACTCAGTAGTAGATTTAATCATTTTGAGACCCTAGGTAGTGCACATAATGAGATTAATGAAATGATCAATTTAGTTCCAGATTTCAATACATTTTAAATTTCCTAATGATTTATTTCAGGCTAATATATTCTTTTTTATATTATTGATATTGAGGAATAAAATTATTTATTATAGCTCAACACTGCCCAATATCCACGTCCATATGCAGTATTTACAGAAGCAGCTTTTTCGTTTTATAAATATTTTAATTATTAAGTTATAGTAATGAAACTTAAGACAGCTTTCATATTTTATCATTCGTTAAATTTATACTTTTACGAATTTACTTTTAATTGGCATCTAGGAAAATAAAGATTTTTAACCGACCGTGTCACAGTTCTAGGCAACCAGCAGTCTAGTCTGATTAATAGATAATCTACCACTGTTCCGACTCGTGTCACTTCATAACTGGATGATATCGTAGTGAAACTGATGAGTGTGAAACTCGTCAGGATTCGAGCTAGAAATGATTCTTTAGACTCTTGCATCAAACAAAATGAAAATGTCACCCAATTAGCATATTCTAAATTCCTATACAAACCTTAAATGTGTCAAAAACTATTATTAATTATTCTTAAAATTATAATAATTATTGAAAGCATTTTAGTTCTATATCTTCCATGAAAGTAGATAGCATTGAGATTTACAAACTAAAAAATCTGGATTATGCAATTAAATGAAGCAAATCTGCTAAAAAAGGAACTTATAAATTACACGATGAAGTACTAATTAAGAGTATACTAACATGGTAATCACAAGTACATTCAACTATTAAATCGAAGATAAATATTCCTTTACATAAAATACAGATATTTTCATTTTCATGTATGAGTTCATCATATTCGGGGATTCAAACGCATACAAAGTATGGTAGTTCAATACCAGTCGCGGATTAATTTGGTCAGTGTCTCAGAGCTAAATCAAATGTCTATCTCTACGGCCACTTACAATTATGGTTAGGAAGATTTCTCAAACATTTCAGTATGCCCTTACACAATTCTAGAACCTCACAACCATTTTTGATTATTTGATGGCTTGCACATTTAGACATGAACACACTTGTAAACCAGCTATGAAAGCAATCAACATACTTGACAATCAACATAGTTCGTTGAATCCATCATAAAAGTATTGAAAAATAATTCTAGATCTTTACAAGTAGTTTTCAAATCAATATTCACATTTCTTACAGGAAACAACCACAGTCAATTTAGATAAAGAGTTATCCTAAATTTAATATTCCACAAATAATCTTTTAATATTTTTGATTATATTTTGAAATCGCATAGGAAAGATAAGGGGAAAAAATGATAAAAATGTTACATCAAAGAAATGTTTTCAGTGTTTAAATTAAATGCATCAATTTATGTTACTTAATGATTTTACGTTAACTACGGACATATATTTAATTTGAAGTAAGACCCATAATCCACTTAAATACCAGCAACGTTTTGGCACATGCTAATTAGGTTAAGAACAAATAAAATACAAAAAAAGGGGGAAGCTTAAAAAACAAGTGCGAAGTTGAAAAAATTTAGTTGCTTTTTAAAAATTTCTAAATCATTTTTTTAATCTATACTATGACCTAACGAATTATTTTTAAGACTTTGAAGACCAATAAAAAGAATTCTTAAAAAACACATGAAAAAAAAAATAATACTATGGATCATTAAAAACGTAAATAAAGTGAGGCTGATTTTTAATAAAAAAAAAAAACTGTAATAAACTCCTTTCATAATGAAGTATAGAAGAAAAACAACTACAAAAAAAATATCTTGAAAAATTCATTCTAAAAGCTTGGTAATCTTAAATTATAACTTTTCACCCACAATGGTAAAAACCTCGATAAAAACTTAATAATCCCCCAAAAAATATTTTTACTGCGGGTCTATACGAAAATTAAAGTCGATGTCCAAGGACAGTTTCCTCTTTAATTAGGGGGGAAGGGGGAAGACCCAGAAGCGACCAATCACGAGTGACATAATTAGGCGTCCTTTCATAGCAAGATTTTGGGACGCCATTTGCATAACACGATTTTCCGTGGGCACCCTCACTAACTGCCGCCCAAATTAAGTAGTCAGGTAGCCGGTTCTCTTCTTTGCGCACTTAAGCACCACATTAATATTTAAAGGGAAAGTGTACACGCTGGAAAAGAGATAGATTTAGGTCGCCTTCATTTCATGATAAGCTGTCCAAAGTTGGAAATAAAAAAGATTACTGCTATTTTATATATTATTTTAATTCAAATTATTTATTATTTACTATTTTACTTAAATTTACAAAACTATCATTCTTAAATTGGCAATAATTACATTTCTTATAAATATAATTGACTGGTACAAACTGCATTTGAAGGCCCACTCCGATTATAAAAATTGCATAAAAACTACTGCACTAATAGTAAGTTCTTAAATTTATAATTAGAGCAAATATTTTAAACACGTGTGGAGTGACAGTTAAATACCCCCCCATCCCTTTTTTAAAAATCTAATCCATAGACTGGCGATTATTTCAAACTCCCGAAAAGCCCAGAAGATTCAAAAGGATAACCAAAAATTATTATTATCTTGCCTTGTTATAGCTTCCATAAAGATGGTATATTCATTTATTGTGTGCACAGAAGGATTTATAAATATGGTCAGAAAAACTATTTCTAAATAGAATGGAAAAATTCGGTTGAACTTATCAATATGTCAAAAGATATGCAGAAAAGTAGGAAGTTATTATCTTCATTTCAGAGTAAATCCAAGCATTATATTAAAAAAAGGATTTTGAGACAAGGACAAGATTGATAAAAACTGTTGAACCCCACAATAAAAGAGTCACATGGCAAGTCTAGAGAAAATTATTTTGAGATGGATGAACAAATTAAAATGTTTTCCACATGTAAATGTTTCTATTCACATCTAACCATAATATCTATGAGCATTTTTATATTATACAATGTAAATGATAACATTATCCATTAAAACAATTTAGATCATGCTGCACTTGTATCTTGAAAATATTACTATTTATATCAAATATTTCAGTGCATGAAACAGCTGTTTTGATCACTGGACCTGAGCTTAGAGAGATAGTTATTTCAGTCTTATTATTATATTACTATTACTATATTACTATACTATTACTACAAACGAATAAATTTAAAACCGAGGCAATAGCGTGCAGTATTGATTCATTAACACTGTTTGCAACATTGATTCTACTAAATTTCAGAAGTCACATTTTATTTCATTTTACAAATTTTAAACACGGAGCCAAATTTAATATCCATTTTCGCCGGTATAAGCATAAATATTACCTCAGAGTGATGTGCAGATAGGAAAAGATTATGAAGACATTTTAAGTGCTAATCAATGGGAACACACCACGAAAACAAAGCAAAAGGTATTCGTTTCTCCCGTTTTATAACCCCTAATGTCGATAACAATAACCTCTTATTATTTCCTTCCCTTTCGTCAATTATATCAAAGGAAAAACAAATTCAGTGTCCTAACATCTTTTACCCTTGCTATGCCATGGTTGTCACAATTATTACAGAACATTGTTATATTCCGATAAATGATACAGTGGTGCAAAAAAGATAAAGAGCGCCAGGGGGCATAAGTGATTAGGACTTTTCACCACCAGTAGTCATTAGTAACTTTATATGGTCTGGGTTTCGTCTCTAAGATGTTTCTATTTAAACAATTTCATAAATGCAGTGAAATTTTGTCCCTGTGGTATTTCTCCAAGACAGAGAAGCTCTTGTTTCCCACCTCCATCCCTCCCCTTCTTTTCTTCATTCACTACACCATTTAGCCATTGATATAATATATATGATAATGAAATATACTCACAAACAAATAACATTAAAAAAACTTTGTACAGAGCTGGACTTCTTCAGTTTATTATATTATATATATATATATATAAATTTGATCAAAAATATAATACTGGAAAAAAATGAAAAAGCTATCATAGTTCTTCGAAATACGAACTGAAACTTACCTTTCTAGCGAACGATCTCTAAGTTTAATTCTCTAATTTTTATGGACGGTCCCCCCACCGGGGCTCGGGGTACTTTACCTTGCACTTTCTCTCTCGCCTTCTCCGTCAATCGCACTTTAGAAAAGGCGCCTCTCCCAAAGCCACAATTAATGCGGAAGGATAATAATTAAAACACGAGATTACTCAAAAACACACCGGCTCTCCCGTCGGTAAATAAAGAGAGCGCTTCAGAAATTTAAACTCCCCCCTTCTTCTTTAGACCTGCGCGGGTAAAGTGTTTTTTGCTTCTTCTTATGGTAATTTTAACAACATAAAGGACGATAAAACTTTGCCGTGGCGGAGTTCGTGTATTTATCGACCGTGAATTATACTTCTAGAAAGTAGTTAAAAGGTAAAACACACCACGCTTAGGCCAATTCTTTAATTAAATTATAATGACGGAGTACTTTGGGGAAGTTCAGTTTTACGCATTTACAAAGCGGCCAACATTAGTAAGCAAACAAAATGCAAAACGGATTAGAAATTCAAGCGTTTCTGCATCAACGTTTAATAGGGATTTCTCGCACGTAAGAACAAGAGCAATCTTGGCTTACCATCCTGGCTGCAGAAAAATGAAAGAGAAACAGAATTTAGATATCTTTATGTCAAAGTATTCAATTTAATAATCAAAATATTTGAAAAGAGCAATAATAAGCAACAAAATGTTAAATAGACTAAAAATTCATGTGTTCCTGTCTTAACATTTAGTAACGCTTTCACGTACGTAAGCGTAAGTGCAAGAATAATCATGGTTTCATTAATCTCTGTCAAAGAAGAAAATTAGCTAGATTTTTTTACACCAAAATATTTCATATAATAATTAAGATAACTCAAAATAGTATTTGTATGTAAAAAAAAATGTAAAACAGATTAGAAAATGTATTTCAGCCTTAACAATTGCTTAACTAAGCATTCTCGTTCGCGATTGCTTTTGGATTCATAAAATGCAAGAGCAATCCCGATCGCAGAAGAGGAAAAAGGTTATGAAACTTAGAATACTTTATGCCAAAAAATTCCTTGTTACAATTAAAACAATTGAAAACAGCATTTGTATGCAAATAAAATGTAAAATAGGTTATAAAATAAAAAAAATTCCGCCTTAACGATTAGTTAAATAAACTTCCTCGCACAGAAATGCAAGAGCAGTCCCGGTCGTAGAAGAAGAAAAGTTATGCAACTTGGCATTTCAAACTCCAAAGTATTATACATAATAATTAAAATAATTGATGATGATGTCATGTCCGTGTTAACATGGAAAGGGGATGCAGTGGCTTCGGAGGGTAAAGACCACAGAACACCAAAAGGTGTTCTGTGGTCTGGTTTCTAGCTCAACTGATGATGACACACACATTCGCTTGCACTGCCCCTTTTCACCGGGTGGGAGGCTCATTCACCCACCTCACAGATATAACTCAAGGGAACAACGGCCATATCCGAACCAGGACTCGAGCCAGGAATGTCCAGGTCACGGGGAAGACGCGCTACCCTTAAGCCAGGACGGCTGCAATTAAAATAATTGAAAATAGCATTTGTATGCAGAAAAAAAAACCCACTTATTTCAGTCTTAACTATTGTTTGATTGTTCTATCCAACATGGAAGTGTCAAAGTAATCACGATTCATTATTTTGATCACAGGAGATGAAAAAGGCTTCTAAACATGAATTATTTTTACGTAAATGTATTCTATATAATAATGAAAATAGCATTTGTATGCAACTAAAATTCAAACTGATAATAAAATCATTTATTTCAACCTTAATAACTGCTTAACTAAACTTTCCGATATAGAAAAGCAAGAGTAATGCGTGACGTAACCAGTCCCGATCTCAGAAAAAAGAGAACAGTTTGGAAAATTGGAATTCTTTGAGCAAAAGTATTCCATATAATAATCAAAATAAATGAAAATAGTATTTGAATGCAAATAAAAAGTAAAGCAGATAATAAAATCTCGTATTTTAGCCTTAATAATTGCTTAACTAAGCTTAAGCTTTCTCGCACGGAATGTAAGCGTAATCGGGACGTAACCAATCACGGTCGCAGAAAAGGAAAAGGATTACAAAACTTGACTATCTTTTATGTCAAATATTTAATTTAAAGATCAAATTAACGGAAAACGGAGATTCATTTATGGTAGACAAAGAATTCACTCAGAATAAAATTAGCACCAATTTAAAAAGCCAAACTGTAACAATCCAATATTTTTCCAGAAGGAAAACGTAGTCAAAATTTATCCTTGTAAATTAACTGACCGTCTTCAAAAACCAGCTGTTCCTCCATGCTATAAATAGTATTCATTTACTACTGTCAATCAACTCTTATGTACTAACTCCTCACAAAATGAAAGTAAAATTTAATTTTAATTGCACGGAGAATATAGAGCGTTTTAATTAGATACACATGCATGCAAAGTGTCGAAATTAATTGGCTAAGCTGATCTATTTGATGCGGCTGAGGTCAATTTTTTACTATATCTTCAGAAAAAGGAGGCTGCTGAGAGACAGACGGGCATAGATGAAGTATCAAATGATCATGAATTCGGCAGTTTTTATTTCATATGAAAGCTCATAAAATCTAGATATGTCATCAATGACTATCTTCCACTAATTCCCTATCTTTGAAAGAAATTCTAATCTAAAGAAATTATATCCATATATAGTTAAAACTATACTTAATTTAGTCAATTTTTATTTCATATAAATATTTGTCATTTCAATGCATAAGTAGTAGAGCCTACTTTTTCCAACTTTCTATTTGTGAGAGATATCTTAAAACAGAATTGACAGACTCTCTAGCTTCAACAAATGTCCAGATTTGATTTTGATTTTACTGGCCACTTAATTTCACATGCAGCAAGTATATAGTGAACACGCGGAATGATCTATATTTATTCTACAAGTATAGTTTAAATTAGTATTTTCCTTTGTTGTAATAAAATATAATTCACCAAAGTTGCTTGCGATCATTAAATTAATTCTACTGTTGTAGGGGTAATACTTTAAATTAAAAACAAAAATCCCAACAAATAGCAGCAAAAGTGCAACAATTCTAATGACAAATTATTGGATGAAGTATTCCATTACCAATATGACTACATTTTACGTCTTTCTGCTAAGAGTAAAGTTTAATCCTCCTCTGCGATTGATACCCGGATTCTGAAAATATTATTTCATAAAATACAATGCAACACTAAGAAATAAAAAAAAAAGAATATAATTATTATTCAACAAAAGCCCAAGTGAACAAACACACCTTGTACATTCATATCTGGAAATTCCGCTTACCTCATCGGCAGATCCAAAATGACAGAATTCTATGAAAATCTCTCTCATTTTACTGGAAAAAGAGGAAGAGAAAAAACCCGACAAAACAAAGCGTTGCTATTTTTTCCTTAATTCCCCTTTCATCTACCTAACACAGGAGTACACTTTAAATGCGAAATAATAAATAAAAAAAGTAGGAGGGGGGCGTAAAAAGTGGTCGCCAGAGCAGGTCAGACACTGAGGGGGGGAGGAACAGTAGAAGAAGGAGGCGCTTGCTGAGTCGACCAATGAAGCCCAAGGCCTGACCGACATTCTGGCCCCTCACCCGCGCTCCTATGGCGCCAGTGGTTTTCTGCCGTTTTCTTTGGTTTCTTTTCTCTGCTGGGTTCCGATGCCTCCTACAGACTTTTGTTTTGTGTTAACGCCGATCTCACCTTAGCTTTGTTTCCCCGAAAAAGAAAGGGGTTTTGTTTCTGAGTATTTAAGTCAATAAAAAAACCGGTGTGCATTTTGTGAAAGGATTTGGAAAGGCAATCCCTTACTGGTATTGCCTATGTGTTTAGGAAGACGAGTGTTTGCACTACTTATTATCCCACCTTCACAAATAGTGGGCGCTTGGTGTTTTCGAAAATAACATAGGCATTTGTCTAGTACAATCGATGTTGTAGCAGACAAATGCTAGTGTTGTTTTGAAAATAATTAATAGATTTTATTGTTGAAATGCCCGAAACGAAAGATAAAGCTCTATTAAAATAAAAATGTCATTATATTTTCATTTACTAGGCATAACCAACACAGCTTGAAGCGACATATAATGCAACCAAAAACTACATAAATCTGCATTCTTATCGTTTTCCACTATTATTACCTTCAACAATGTGATGACTGTGGTATAGATATATATTTTTTAAAAACACTGGATTAAAATTACCAACATTTTCTAAGAAAAATTTGTGCGAAGTGTTTGTTCATATGTTGCAGTATTTTATAAGTTGCTGCGTAAAATTAATAATACCAGTAACGTCCTGATATATTATAGACTATGATATGATATAAAAACAATCTTATAGCATATAATAATCAATTCCTAATCTCAAGTGCAAAAATTAATTAGTTGCACTTGAGGGTTTTTTTTTTTTTTTGTATATAATGACAGAAGCAGTTTCGTCATAATTGTAATTTTGTGATTTAAATAAAACACTTCGATAAAATCTTACAAAAGTTAAATATTAAAATTTTGTTCAAAGTTTCATTTTATATTTGCAAATAATATAGAAAAGGAATGAGATAACTTAATTTTGTTTAATACTAGTAAGTCACTTTTTTTTCGATCAACTTTTCTCTCAGAAAACTAGCTTTCCGGATTATTAAACTATTAATAGATAAATAACTCATTTAAATATTTATCCCTTTTTATTCAAAAGATTGAAAAATATTAATTGAATGGAATCAGTCCACATATTATTACGAATTAAAATCAGTGTATACATTGCAAATTAAAATTCTAAGTGAGTATCGCACGTGGAATCATTGACAAAAATAAGCACTTTTTTTTAAAGTTAACATTGAGAAAAGGAGGGTTAGGCTAAATAATACCACCATCAAATTGTTTTGGAACTTTTTTTCCGGATATATTTGTGATATTCCCGACTTTGTGGAAGTGCTAAGTATTGGAAATTTGGTATTATCTAACATCAGTCAGATAAAACAATAAATTTAATCTGAATTTCTTTCCAGCAATAGAAACATAGCAACAGGCTTATATCAAGTTAAACTAAAGAATGAATTAAAATTAGAGAAAAATGTAACACTTGTTAAATAAGTATCATGAAGATGACTTTGAGTGTGTATGCGTGAGAGAGAGTTTTAAAAGAGTAAAAAAAAAAATTGTATCATTTTAAAAGAAATATGCCTGAAAAACACCAAAACTTTGTTTAATTTTTAGTTAATTAAAATCTGTAATTTGAAAAATGGACGGCGATTTCTTTACTTCAGAACAGCGTCTGAACCAAATCTCATCAAAATTATTTAAAAGTAGCAGATTTGAATAAAAAGAACATCCAAACAAATATTCATTTTCATAATAGGTAAAAGAATAGTATCACATTTACCGTTTTTTACTGCTACAAAGCCCGGTTATTACAAATAATAACCGATTTAACCCATTGACCTAAAATGTATAAAAGATAAAAATATCACATATTAGTGGTGGTATGGATGAATAGGGCATATCCATTTTATATGAAAAACAAAATAATTAGATTCTAAGAGGTATCACCATACTAAGCCTTCATTACCCCCCTACGTTCGGCTTTACACCTAAGAACAAAAACTCATTTAAAGGGCGGAGTCATTACGGAATACTGTGAAAAATCGATTTAAAAGTTTAACTCCCAACTCTCATTTAAAAAAAAGCCCCTCCTAATATGTATATTAAGGAAGAAGTGAAAAAGAGTTCCAAGAAGACTATCGCGACGCGTAATCGTTACCTACCTGAAAAATTCAATCAAGGCCAAACTAGCCGTGTGAATAACAGCAAAGGAAAGCATCCATCAAAGGTAGTTTCTGAAAGAGTCGCTAATTAAAAAGTAATATTATTAACGACTTTCGGGAGCATACAGAGATATCGATTCGCCAGAGGGGTGGGCAAAGATAAGCGCCGGCGAAACAATAACACGATCAAAAGAATTAAAACAAAAACAGCGCCAGGCGGAAAAGTTAAATGCTGAGCACTAAATGCGTCCATTTATTTAGGATGCGATTAGAAAAGGTAGGAGTGGAAAAAAAATTATGCAACTGAGGAAAGTGTTTTAACTGCACCTTAGTGCAACTTTTGTTGTCTGAGCGCAATAAAATTGTAATGTAAATTATTGTGAATTAGTCACCTCTAATGAGTGAGGATATAATAATGAATTGTCGGAGGTATTGGTTGAATTTAATTTCAATCAAAACGTTTAGAAATAATTTCATCTCCATGATTCACTCAATTGACAAATGCGACAATTGTTTATTTCCAATCAATTATCAGATATGTGCCATTTCCAATCAATTGTCAGATATGTGCCATTTTCAATCAATTGTCAGATATGTGCCATTTTCAATCAATTGTCAGATAT
>JAPMOQ010048382.1:2069842-2100659 GCA_026543055.1 Argiope trifasciata
TCAATCAATTGTCAGATATGTGCCATTTTCAATCAATTGTCAGATATATGTACTATTTTCAATCAAATGTCGTGATCAATTATCAGATACGATACATATTATTTTCAATCAATTTTCAGATATGATTGTCTTAAAAACGTCTATAGGTAAATTCAGATAAATTCTCTCTAATCATTTATTACGAATATCAGTTCAATATGCGACAATAAAACATCACTACACAAAGTCGATTTGTATTAACAAAACAAAGATCAAATCATAGAGAAAATTAAAATCCAGTAGTGAACAAAACAAAATAAATTACAATTTAACAAAGCAAACAGTCTTTTTGATAACTTTTTTCCCAACTAAAATTTTAAAATTAATCTTTCTCTAAAAATAGTTTCATGTATTCTCTACAAAATAATGAATAATTATTTAGATCGGTTTGATTAAATGTAAATCATTTTATCTGTTTTGAAACTATTCGAAAACTATGTGGAAGTTAAGATGAGAAATTTAATGATCAGGACCAGAAATACATTGGATCATCGATGAAATACATGTCTTTTGTCCAGAAGTCGAGACTCGCCAACACCAAATTACCATAAAAAAGCAGTTTTCTATATCTTCAATTACAATGCAAAAGTTCAAACACAAGAGAAAATATTATAGTCTTGGCGAACTAACAGTCATTAAAGAGCTCCTATCTATTTTCGTAAACATTCAAAATTATAAGCATCTTAAACTCTGCGCGAAAACACAATAATTCTTCATTAATAGATTCATTTATACTTTTTTTTTCTGATCTTGGCGATTTTTCCTCTTGGCACATTTTTTTCTTCCACCGAGTTCGTGGAAGGCGGCAACCCTGCGGTGGCTGGCTCTCAGTGCGCGCTAACAGCTTAATTGTTAGAGATGGTCGGGGAAAATAAACCTCATTAACTGCCGCCATCGTGTTAAAATGTGAATAATTAATTCCGGTACTATGTCAGAACAAGAAAGTTTTAGTCCCCCCCCCTCCCTTCCGCCGTAATTAATGGAGGTGCGGGACCGTGTCACCAACACAAACAATCCTGACATAGAGAAAAGAGACGATTGTTAATAAGTGGCAAAAAGGATAAAAATTTTCCGATGGCCGAGAACGAAAAATAAATTTCGCGCGTTTAGAAGGACAGTGGCTTGGCGCCAGCCGAGGAACCACATGCAGAGCGCTCAATAGATGTCAGCTCACACAGATTCTACACAATACAAATTAGTCAAGAATTATTATTTACGCAACAATTGTGGTTTGCTTTTGTAAAAAATTAAAATAAGTATTAATGTTTTTTTTTATTACTTTTCCTTTACTCTTTTTAATAAGTTTTAATGCTGAAATCAAATAGTTTTCATAAGATTATCAGTTCTATTCAACTGTTTTTGTTTTGTTTATTTTTTAATCCATATGCACTTCAGTTAAACATCTGAGCAAAATTAATAAACTGTTGCTATTATAATAATAAAACTAAGTACGTGTAGCAGACATAAATATGGGATTTAAGAAAATATTTGAACTTTTCTAAAAGGTTAAATCCTTATAATCATTTAATTTTAGATATAAGAATATATTAAACTTAATTTCGTGTTCAGCAGTTATTCATTCCACTTCATCTCGTTACTTATTTATTAATGTATTATTATTTAGAACTTTTCTATAAAACAGCATAAAATTTTTAAATATTTCTAAAAACATAATAAAATATTTCTTAACAATTTTTTATCGAAGTTTTTTAATTTATCCTCTGTTTCAAATATTATCACATTAGCTTAAAGCAACATCTTGCTTTAAATTTTATTCCCGCCATTTGGCAACAATGAATGATCGTCAAAGGCCAGAATGCACCTTCAAAATAAGCAGCTAAATTAATATATTTATCAGTTTCAAAGTCAATCTTTTCATTATTTTGAAAAAATTGCATACAGACTTAAATCAATTTTCTTTGAAAACTGTAATTATTTAAGGATTAATTTTTTTTTTAAATTACAGTTCAAAATAATTTGTGTTTTATTGCAATTTGTATTACATATTATTGGAGTAAATATTAACTTACAACAATTTCGATAATAGATTGTCTATCTAATGAAACATGTAATTAAAGTGTAACATTATACCTCTAAACATTATTTCATTGAAATTTAAAATAAAACAAAAGAAATTTAATAAATCACATATAAATCAATGAAATAAAATTAAATAGCAAAGGAATTTTATACAACTTCCAGTCTTGGGGAAATATCAAATCCACAACACAGTGAGTAAAAGACAATTAAGAAAGAAAAGGAGAGATGCAAAATAATATATATACGATACTGAGAGAGGTAGATCGAGGTAATATAAACAAAATATAAATGAAAGTATAAATTCAAAAGCAATGAAAAAGTTTATATAAATTTCGTAACTGTATTCAAATATAAAAGTTCAACAAAATGCAAGAGGAGGATAAATAATAAAGAACTTCAAAATCTGAAATTTATAAAGTTGATTCCTACATATCTATCATAAGTTAACTATGGGTCGAATTCTTCAAAATTCCACTTCAAAAAATTAAATTCAGAGTATCTTTTCTCAATATCAACAATTTCACGTCAACTGAAAGTAAGGATGATCCAGTAATTTAAATCATTCCTTCTTTCGTATTTGGAGAAATAACTGATAATTTTATTTATACACTTGTTGTTGTCGTGTCCGTGTTTTTAACGGAAAGGGGGTGCAGTGGCTTCTGAGAGTAAAGACCCCTGAGCACCCAGAGGGCAGAAGTCTGACTTCTAGCTCACACACACGACACAACCCTTTTTAGGGGGTGGTCGAATTCATTCATACACTCATTCATCCATCAGCAAGTCGGAATTTAGATTAAAATCAGAGACCGACTCATCCCTGATTCAGTACCCCCAGAGGTATCGTTTTGTTATGGGAACTTGAAGGACTTTGCAGTCTCGACATATTTAACGTGCCCCAACTGCCATTAGCCAACACGGCAGTCTTTGGCCAGACGAGGACAGAACCCGCGACCTTTCGGTTACGAGACTGACGCTCTACCAACCAGGCTACCGCGGCCCTAAATACTGGTCGCTTTAATACAGGAAAATCAGATTTAAATAGGTGATCGAATTACCCTCTAACGTTTACAAAGACAGAGGAAAGCACAATATAAGCATTTGGTTGGAAATAGAATGACTGATTTGTCAGTTTCCACTGATGTTCAGCAAGCTTTTAATATAGATTTTGTACTTGTTACCTGTTTCAATCAGACTGTAGTTCCCTTACCTTTAAATACCTACTTCATAGGTGCAAATCACAGTCTTAATAAGGAAGGGCTCATTCAGGAACATTTAATTACTATGGATTCGAAGTCAATTTGTAAGCAACCTGTATCTCAGATAAACTGATAATTAAACTTAAAGCTGCTTTAAGGGCTAGAATCAGTCAGATAATTTAAACAAAGGGCATCGACTGTCTAGCATAGAGTTACCATGTGACAGATTGTTATACTATTATTGGACCATTAAGATAAAATCAAGCTTTCTGAAGAAATGCGGCATTAAACTTTTCAGTTATTTTTATTCAAAACACGATCGCACTGCTCATTAGAGTAATTAGGCAATACACGGAGCAGATTTAATTAAAAAGTAATATTAAATAAAAAAGTGTCTAAAATTTGTTAACATTATTTTATAAAATTGTTTAAGACAAGCAAAAAAATAGTCGAGACATATAAAGAAATATCATTGTTTCACTTAAAAACTTCGTAATAAAAAAAATTCGTTGAATAGAAATCACGTCATAAAAGTGAGAGAAAAAATACAAACTTGTTTATCTACTTTATTAACTCTAGCAGATAATTAAAATTTGGGAGGGGGACCTATACAACGACATTATTCCGTTATGTAGGTTTATTATAAAGGACGAATTTGTGGTAACACTTTTCTGGAAAAAATTGAAACGTTGTTGAAATTGAAACGCATTACATTTAAAAAAAAAGAAAAAAAACTTTTTGCATCAAAAACTTAACATTTCTTCTTGAGGATTTTTTAATGATCTATGCATTATCATTTTTATACTTTATTATCATAACATTTCTAAACAATATGAAATAATGACACGCTTCTTGAATATTCAACAATCACAAGGTCTTCACCAACATGAAGAAATTAAATCTGTATTGAATGCTCCCATAATTTTCTAACAATGTTGATTTTGATGGTTGTGTGTGTGTTTTTTATCGGTAACAAATAAGAAGTCAGGAAATTTTATAAAAAGAATCAAACTCCATTGATGAAACATATAAACTATAGTAACATAAAGCCATATCGAGACATATTATTGCTATTCAAAATCAAGTTGCAACAAATATTTTTTTCAAATCGAAAATTTCCTTGAGTGGAAGTTTATTGAATGTAGTTTCAATCGGATTTACGGAATTATTTTCCAAATATTAATATTTATATATTTAATTCCATTAGATCAACAAATAATTTCTAGAAGTTTTTAAGGCAAAATAAATTGAAAAGAAAATGGTTCTTAATTCATTAAAATTCATCAAATAAATACACGAAATTTAAATAACTTTACATTCCTCTATTAATTATTGTTAATAGAGGAATGTACATGTAATGTTACATACATCATATATTCTTTACTTCCCGAATAAGAACACTTTTTTTTTACAAAGAAAGGGGGGGGGAATCAAAAATCAGAAATTAAATATATTTCGAGAGCACTTATAGTGATCTCTGAATACAAATAAAGAACGCTCATGGTAAGCCATGCAGCAAATAGAGCATTAAAAATACCAACAAAAGGCATTTAAAATATATTCAGCATTTAATTAACAAAATGCTAATCTGTATTTCAGTTAAAAGATCTATAAAAGTTGCGCAACTTTTGTTTAAAAATGAAGTGTGAAAGCGAACTTCGAACGCTTAGTTTTTCAGACATCGGAAAACTCGTTCGTTATGGCACTTCCACACTCCATTTAACACATTTTTATCTCCATCACGAAATTAGAGCAACTTTACAAATCAAACGAGGAGCTCTCAGCGCGGGAAAACCCGACAATTGCACTGAATCGTACATAAGCTGATTGTAACCGATCACTGTCCTACATTGATTTTTCCTTCCTGCTACAAGGAAGAGATTTCTAAACGGAAAAGCAGGAGAAAGAACCAAACAAAAGAAAAGACAAAAGATTAAAAAAAAAAAAAAAGATCCCTCCCTCAGCTTCGTTTTCAAAGGGACTCGGTTAACTCTTCCCAGCAACGAAGCAGAACGTCTTTTCGCTTTTGCTGCAAAAGGGAGGAGGGAAGAAAAGACAAAAGACTAGAGAGTGAACATCACAAACAATCTTTATGGTCGGATGACCACCTTAGCGCCCGAGTATTCGTCTGTCCTCTCAACAAACAGCACTAATGCGCAAGACAAAAGCAAGGTTCAGTGACGCGAACCCAGAAAAATTCCTCCCACACCCCCTGGTTGGCTTTTAGGGGAGGGAAGACAGTCTCTGACGTCACCCCCATCAAAGCATTCCCCACTTCTTTTTAAAAACACGAAGGGTGGGAGCTGAGCTGACCAGGATCATTTACTTCCTGTTCAGGAGATCATAAAATTTTCCACAAAAACGCCATACAGAAGACATGGACCATCCTCCCCTTTTCAGGCACAATACCCGAGCTAATGTTTACAAAGAAAAAACAACAGCCTTAATTCAAAGACAATAGGAGCAGGTCTTCAAGAGGGGGTAACATACTTTACAGGCGGAACTCCGTGTCATTATTATTTTTCAACGTGAGAGAAAAATTTTGTTAGGGTGTCGCGCCTAAAAGTTTCATGAAAGACAAAAGAGAGAGGGTACTGTTGAGGATTTGCAGGGTTAGACGCTTTCGAGAAGACAAAAGGGGAACAGATTATGAGAAAAGGAATGAGCTATAGTTTCTTCTGGATGTTTGTTATCAATGGCAATCAAATGAACTCGTGGTAATTGAGTCCGTCAGCTCTTTTCCTGGTTCTGTCCAATTTGAAAAAGGAATTTTCCCGATTCTGGAGACAAATAAAATCTAAAAAATGTTACGATTTTCACTCAGTTCAATAAGAAAACTTCAACCCATCACTCAATGACGGTATCAAATGCCTCGTTATTTTTAATTTGGTACAATTTTTATGCAACTTTGTGGTTTGGTTTCCGACGCAATTCTCAGTAACTCTATTAGTAGACAAAAGCTTTTCAAGAAAGTGTGTTAAATATTTTTAAAACTATTTTTTAGATGTAATTGTTTAAATCTTAATCCACAGCTGTAGAAGAGCTTAAGTAAAATGAACATAATTTAGATTGCTAATGAGTTTCAGATTTAAAGTTACAATATGCATATTGAAAACAATTCAAAGCTTTATGCAAAATTTTATTCAAATGGCATTGAAAAATAGAAAAATGTATATGTTAATCCAGATAAAAGCAGTGCCATCAAAATTCACAATAGCCAAACATATTTTATGAAATTAAAATGCTCATTTTTTTTTCTTTCTTACTTTTGCAAATTGCCCAGCTGAGTTTAATTCCTTTATCCAAAACAGAAATCTTAAACGCGCAATAAATATAGAGAAATTCAAACTCAGATTAAAGTGGCAAATAAAGTTTATCTTTGCAGCAGTAAAGTTGGATTGATATTTTTAATATACATGGACAATTGCACATGTTTTCGCTACTTTGGTTGAGTAATATCTCTTATAAATGTGGCATATGAAAATATCCCTTTGTATTTTATTTTCTTTCCGTTTTACAAAACAAAAAGCTACTCAATTACAGTAATTCATATCATATTTATAAATGATCTAGGAATTGAAATTAACAACTTTTCGCGAAATAAAATTCAAAATCCCTCGCTAGTATTCAATCCCGAAATAAATCGCCCGCTGACATAATTAAATAATGGGATATCTAGTAACACAGACTTTCATACATTGCTTGTTAATATTCAGTCCTTTTGAAAAATTTTATTTCTCTCACTCAACAATAAATAAATAAAATTGGCTTCGTGAATAAATTACACATGAACATCAACATCATAAAATATCCTCTATGGAACTAAAAAAAAAGAAAAAAAGAGAACTATCCTACATTTTTGCTTCAATATTTTCTTCTAATGACTTAGTCTGTAGATTAAGGAGAAGAATCATCTTGTTAATAAATAAAAATCTTTTCCGGGCATTCGTTAATAATAACTTTATAAAAAACGAATATTAACTCTTGGTACATGAATATTTAAAAAACATAATCTTTTGAATGTCACTGAAGCGTATTTCCCGAAAGTGGTCAATTCTAGAAAATCATAAATCGTAAGCCCCCCCATTCTGCTCTACGGCGCGCCATTTGACATTTAATGTGCGGCAATACATCGCATTCAGGACCCAACGGAGAAAATAATTAACCGAGCTCCTATTCAGACTGCGATGAGTCACACTCTCAGCATTAATAACTGACTATCAATACTCTCACAAAACCTAAATTAAACACCAGCCGTTCCTGCGGTGTGACCTCGATAAAGCAATTCCCACAATTGTCGCCAATAACCCAGGTAACTGGGCATTACAGGATGCTCTCATTAACCTCTTAACTTCCCCAGGACAGGCTTTCATGAGTAATTTCCGGTCTCTTCTGGGCATGGGGCCCTCTGATTGGACCATCATCAGGTAATTACCAGGCTTCCTGCTAAAAAGGTTGGGAACGCGTGATGTACAGTTGGCAGGTCGACCTGCCACCGTTGTTAGAGGTGACCTTCGAGTTGGATGGCGGTGGCGTCACCAATTTAGAAGTAGTAGTTGGCCTAATAAAGGCATGATAGAACAGAAAGTGAAACAGACTTGGCGGGATTATCGCTTGTTTGTCACATCAGAGAGAAGAACTAACAGTCTAAGAACTTCTTAAAGCTTGGTGATAATTTTGGTTTTGATTATTCAATGACGGGAATTCTTGATCCATATATACAGGATCAGTGAAAAAAAAAAGATTAAAGCCAAACATCAATATTAGTCTTTCACTTTGTAAATACAAGTTAATTTATTGTTGATATTCCTATGAAATGTAATTATTGTTGTACTTTCTGTGAAATGTAAACAAAAGAAACAATTGATTTCAATCTGTCATTGATTTTTTGAACAATTGAATTCAATACGTCGGATTCTAGCAATTGTATTTAGTCTTCATATGTAAAAGAGCATGTATGAATTCCATCATATAGCATTGGTGTCACTGAGTTTGCGCGATAATGATTTTTAAAATCGCGTCGTTGGGGTGCTATAACACCCATTGGCTCTGATATGTTTCCACTTTAATCACGCCAGTACAAAATTAGAACATTATTTTTTCAAAAAAAAAATATTTAATTCCTGCAATAAAAAGTTGCAAGCAAGAAAATTTTATTAAAATCTAAAATTAGTTTAAAAAACTTAAAAAGGCCAATGATGTTTCAGAGCCATTATATATGATTTCATGAAACTTTCGTTCCCTGTTCATTATCAAACTAAGCATACAAATCCATAGCATGAGAGATCATATTTAATGATTTCGATCATATTTAGTCATTTCATACAGGTCTTCTTAAGTATTTAATACAATTAATTATTTCACAAATTTTTAAACTTAATCTGATATCTACTATTAAAGTGAATAAATCAAAATGACCATTAACATAATAATTGATAACTATATTACAGATTTAAAACAAACTACAGTTATTATGGCTAATTAGGCAAATTGAACAATCTATTTTTTGAAGTAATTTAAAATTCTCAAAAATACTGATTCTTAAATGATTAAAATGTAAATAATGAAGAATTTCTTAATTTATATTCTATTATTCATTAATTGAACATTAATGAGTTATGGAAAGATAATTCAGTGGCTTTCGATCTTTACCCTTATAAGAATGTTAATGAAGGTAGGCAATCTTGTTTTTCGGATAAATGTATATATTTAATTAGATTAATTAGATTGACTTTTTCTTTTTATGTCTTGTGATAAGTTTATCAGCATTCACAAATAACAAATATTCTACTAAACCAATCTACCAAAAGATTTACGGTATAAATAACAAAAAGAGGGATAGGAAAAGATTCAAAAGTAGCAACCAAGCTTCGAACTCAATTTGACGAAAGGGAGATTGCATTTACAAAGTTAACTTCTAAAAATATTTTTCCATTAACCTAATATAATTATGGAAATGAGCAAACAGGCTGAAGACCTTCACAGTCAACCTGAACGTCAAAAACTAGGACATCATTCATTGTTTATCACTGGTAAACGTAAACGAAAACATTTAAACAAATATTCCTCCATGACACTTACGGCACCCGAAATTTATGGCCAAATGCTGCGGAATAAGCAGTTCGGCGATTTTATCTGACGCCAAAAGATTTGCAACCCTATGGTAAATAACTTTTTATTCTTTTCTACCCCTCCCATCTGCCAGTTACTACTGCAGCCATCTTTGTACCTCGTCAAAGTACGTTTTTATAGGTCCTAATGAATCAACAAGAGACGTCTTCATTTAGACCTGACAATTTTTATTCTGTCTTAATCTAGACCGGAAACCCCGTGAACAGACGTGACACTAAACTATCTGAGTCATAAGGGAATAAACGAGTTTTCACTTACAGAAGGGTTTTGCTGGGTTTTTTTATTTCTTCTTTTTCGTTTTATCGTGGCGAGCGGTCATTGGCTGTGATAAGAGAATGTTGAGGACGTTGTCTTTTTTTCTTCCCCTCCTTATATTATTGTTTTGTTTCCACCGAAAAGTAACGGACTCGTTCATACGACTTTTAGGATAGTTTGCGAAAAGATAAAAGCAATGCCGATAACATAAATGAAGTGGTCTTTTAGATTGCAGAAATATTGCAGTTTTCTTACTCAAATGCTTTTACATCAAAGGGTTGCCATGACAAACTGAAATAAATCATTGCCATGACGAAGTGCACGATTTTTATTAATTTTGGCTCACGTACAAAAGTATTCTCAAGAGAAAGATTAATAAATAAGAAAATCTAAAATACAAATAAAAGGAACAAATTTGTTTATAACGAATGGCATCTTCCAGAAACAGAAAACAAATTAACTCTTTCAGGAACCGAATGAAAAATATTGCCTTTATTCTTCAATTTTTTAAAATGGTGTCAACATATCCAGTTGAACTTGATTAAATTAATTTCCATTATCTAATCGAACTTACTTTCATCTTCTTTCTTTTGAAAAATGAATAGTTCAAAATTTGAGTTTCACTTCAATCATGCAAAATTACAGGGCAAATTATGATATATTTTAACCACCTAAGCTTTCCGGGATCATGTTATAAAATCATATCTTACAAGTAAATAAGCAATTGGACCTTGATTTCGAGAAAGATGAATTTTTGTGTAATTAGAACACAAAATATGATTAATCTAGTTTCAAGAAAGTATTAACGTTTGTCACAAAACAAATTTATACTTAGGAGAAAAACATAAATCGGAAAATAGATAATATGACTTAAGAAGATTAAAAGCTCTTCAATGAATCGGAACTATTCCATAAATTCCAATAAATATAGTTTAACATTTTTTAATTTGTTGAAATTAGGCTAGTTAAAATTTACTACAGCATAGTATATTATATAACCTTATGTTTGTAAATATTTTAATTTTATATATATGTGATGCACGAAAAAATCGATGTAAAAACTTCGTAACGTGTTTAATAAAACAATCATATACTGAATTTTATTAATCGAGTGAAAATAAAAACTTTGTAATAATCTTTAAAAAAAAAATCAGTGAAAGTCTGCATTAGCAGCGTTATTCTTTAAGAACTTGGACACTTATGATTCAATCAATTCAATACAAACACAATTCCCAAGACCTTGCAAAACTCTAATTTCCTTAAATTTACAGATAACGATAAGAAACAAATATTTTTGACAATAGGTCTTAAAAAAAAATAGCGTTTGTGTATGAGATTTTAAAACTTTCGAGCCAAATAAGCTTTTTACCTATAATATAAAACTTTGATTTTCTGTCATGTTTTGACACAAAACTGACTGTTGAATAATAATTGAGACTTAAAAATAGAATTATGGAAATCTTACTAACTAGTGCAATGCCTTAACGTTAGAACTAAATACACAGAGCGACAATTTAATAGGTTTGTGTCTGTAATTGCTGACAATAACTACAGGAAAATGAATGAAATATAACTGACAATAACTACAGGAAAATGAATAAAATATAAAATGAAATGAAAGGAATATAAAATAATGAACTTTTGAACAAAATTTGAGTAATAATGTCAACGAATATATTTTGAAATCACAAGGCAAAAATGGGCTGAAAATTAACCATGAAAATGAAAATTATTTATTTAATTAGATATTTGTAAAAATCACGTTGAAAAGAAGCGGTAAAATTCCGATTGATTTTTCAATCACAAAGATTCAAAAGTATTGTGTCTTCATAATTCGCAAAATTCGTATCCGCCTTAATAAACAATCAAAATGCGATTTGAATTCCTGAAAATTCCATTTGGAAATTCGTTTATTCTGTTTCTGATATTAAAGAATTATTAAATATTTTTACAGAAATTTTACAAGCTTAAGAAAAACATTACATTTTTTAAAAAGATAATTTCACTTTAAGAGCAGTTGTCGCACTAACCATTAAATAATTTTTTTTATTGTGTCAATTTAATCTAAATTTAAATGAATATACAATTTTTCAAACATTGTTTTTTCTCCTGAATAGCAGAAGCTGTCCAAACATTATTCAATTCCTAGTTCTAATATTGTTAATATTTTTTTATGAAACTCATAATAGAACAGAAGTAGCCAGTAATGCTATGGCGAGCGTTATATTTTATTATAAAAGCGCATCTAATCATATATTAGCATACATATATCTAGTAAAATATTACAACAGATATTAGCCAATGAAATCCTTCTTAAATTAGAGTGCGTGACGTAACCACAACCCATCCTCACTATCCTTGAAGCAATGTTCAAGTCCATCAAGCATTATGAATCATGAGGGTTAAAGACAGCCATTAACTTCAAAAAATATTTTGAATTGTTCCATCCATTTGGAAATTGTAATTATATAATTGTGGGTAAGATAAATAAGTGCACACAAGTAAATATATTTTTTTAATAAAGGTACCTAGGAATGACCAGAAGTCAAAACAAAGTTCCATTGGCGGATTTATGCAGCTGTTCTACACAGTCTACCTGGACAGGTACACTTCCTTTGCTTTCATTGGATACTTTATCACAAAGTAGGTGTTAACCTAATACAAGTTGCAGGACAAGTTACAAAATAAAGTGGTTGAGTGAACACAGAGGGAAGATCTAACTTCAAAAGGTAGGACAGGTAAACTCCCTTTATTGTGATTGGATGCCTTTATCGCAGGTAGGTGTTAACCTGGCCAAGTAGATAAGTGGTGTGTAGTAAAATGGACGAATCAGGATATTCAAAAGGATAATCCTAATATAAAATAATAATGAATTCGGAATAGCACAACAATGAAAATATTTTTCCATAAAAAAGATATCTTTGATAATTTAAACGAATAAAATCAAGACATGAATTTTTTTAACTTGCAAAAAATAGCAACCGTTTATCACAAGAAAATTTATATATATATATATTTAAAACATCATTATATATGACTTAATAGATCAATTAATTCTCAAATATCTAAAATGTAATCTGTAATAAATATTATTATTCTATTAACGTAGCATTCAGTATATGCAAAAAGAAATTGTTAGAACACAAAGAGTCTCTGCAATATAATTGAACGTAATTCAATATATAGTTTTAGATATTTGAAACTTTCCAAAATAAAGTAATGAAAAGTATTTGATTATTTTCTACTTATTTCTGTATTACGTAAAATGTTTTTTTTTATGAATTTTCAATATTATGATTCTCATTTTCAAATAAGATCTTGCAGTTGCATTCAAATAACGTGTTTTATCGCTGTTTAACGAAAATATTATATATGAATTTAAAAATAATAAGAAAGGGTGAATATATATAACATTTGAAAAGAATGAATTTGGGTATATTTGGTTTAGCAGGCATGCTAAAAGGAAATAATACTTATTAACTAATTCATTTTTTATTAGTATTTCAATACTAAGTAAATTAGATTCCAAAACGAGTCATTTAACTTTGACTAACAACTTGCAAAATCCATACTATTTAATAATAGTGAAAATAACGACAAATTATGAAAAGCCAATATCTATAACCAAAATATTTTGCTAAGAGATTTTACAACAGACTTTCACGCTTACTTAACTTATTGCAATTATGGTGTAGATTGATTTAGGAAAGTGGACAACTCGAGTGAATTGACATTTCAAAACTTTAATAAGATATTTGAAACTGCAATGTAATGGACAGATATACTTTTGACTGGCCTTTGATTAGAAGATTAATTTGAAATGATTTTAAAAAAATCCAGACAGACTGGATCCATGTAGTTATATTTAATTAAAATATATCCCATATTATTAATTGCTTACTGTTTGAATAATTTTAAACTAATTTTAGAGAATACCTAAAAAATAGAATTAGATAAACAATAAGCATTAACAAAAAAGCTGATATCAAACAGTTTCAAAAAAATCTGCATTCTGTATGGAGCATAAGAAAGAACCACTGACTGATTGAGGTTATTCTTAATCTCCGCCCCTTTATGCAAAATCCTTCATCATACAAGGAAAAAGAATCATAAATAATAAAAACTGAAAACTACCTCCCTTTTTCTTTAAATTCAAATTGGAAAAGAAAAAAGATAAAAACTGCGGCAGATAAAAGCAATCACTTTTCCCGACGAAGACACCATGGAAAACACTCATTCGCATTTAAAACATTTCTGGAAATTTGTGACGCTTGTCTACAGTTGCGTAAACTCTCGAAGCCCGAACAAATCGTTCTTCACTGACTGATTGCGTCTTCAGGGCTGTTTCCACACATTTTAATCTATCAAACGCAGGGAAAGAAGAGATTCTCATGCCAACCCTCCAGTCTTTGTGCACTTGTAAAAAATGCAAAACATCCCTTTTAGACCAAACCCCCTCTGCTGCAGAGAAAACTGATGTCCTCCGATTCCTTAAGAACCGGCAAAGGTACGCGACTGCTCCTATTTGCAATTGAATCTAGCTGATGTCATTCTGCTCCTTTCCCAGCCCACCCCTCATTCTTTTATGCAATCGCACAAAATCCTTCCAGCACGAGAAATGCCATACCATTAAGAAAATTTGCTTCTGTGTTGTCTCCAGGGCTTCGACATAAATCATACGTAAGAAGAAATTTCGCGAAAGTCAAATGGTAATAGATTGCAACCATCCTTGAACTTTGGTTATGTATCGGGAGCAATTACGATGCCTTAACTCTTTGGGGTATTTCGGGTAAGATATTTTTCGTGAATGCGTGTAGACGGATTGTCTATTCAATTCTATAAACTAAAGGGAAAAATGCTTGCATTTGTTGTTGATTGTAAGAAAGCTAACAATAATAATAATAACGAAGTTAACATTTATAGCCTCAAACTTTTTTAAATAATGCAATGTTTTAAGTCAAGAATGAAGTATTTAATACTTTATCGGAATTAATAACTGCAGCACTATAACAAAGATTGACTTAGGAAGATGCGAAGATAGTTTTTTAGATCATGCGAAGATCAACCCGTGATTCGGATATTCTATCAAAATTGATGGCCAATTTCATAATTGCAGAGAAGGGACCATCTTATTAGAAAGTAGATGTGAATTAAGGACAATTGAAGAGACAGCCAACGTTGATTTATTGACACTACAATGCCAAAGGCGAACAGATTTTTTTGAACTGAAGGATTACTTCAAACTTTTAAAAGATAGAAAAAAATCGGACTAAGTTTAATAAAAGAAGATTGCAAATAATTAAGTTGAAAATTTTATATTATAGAACATTGCACAAAAGTATGGTCTTTTTGATGGGACTAATTATAAGTCTACGGTTCTACATGCCTCACAGTAATAAGTAGGTAGCCAATGACTTAATGTAAACTATCCTTTTAGACCGCATTGTCTTTGATCATCGTCAAAGAACTGCTACTAAAGTTGAAAGAATGGATACGAAATGATATCTAATTAGCTTTTTCTTATTTATAAATAATAAAATTGTATACAATTAAGGATAATCTCCACTTTTTATTAAAATCTTCATTAATGACCCAAATAGAAGAACAGATCATTAATCTTCATAGTAAGTATTGAAGATGTTGCCTCGATCCGACTATTTTTATGCTGAAAATTGCTTTGCATAGAATAAATATATAAAAATTTCCAAAAATATCAGTTAAAGAACAAACAGAAGGTTCTAGAATACAATAGATTGTTATTATTATTATTATAGATTATTATTAATACAGAAAGCATCAACTAATATGAAATTGCAAATTTTTGAACAAAAGGAACTAAAAAATCTCAGTCGGTTTCCAAAACTATTTGTCCAGAAGTAAATGGAATCAAATTCTGCTAAAAATACAATTTATCACTCCGAGAAGGATCTTGACCCTACTTAAGATAATACCAAATAACCTGCGGTTCTTCTTTTAGAGCAGTGAACAGGAATTAATAAAAAAGAAAAACTCCGCACAGGCAATTGGGTAAGGAAAAAAATAAGGGTAGATAAGGATAAAAAATATCCATTTTTTTATCACCCAAAGAATGTGGACGGGCTCCTTTTAAGAATGGGAACGATGGAAACGGATTGAAAAATAAAATAGAAAAAATAATGTCCACAGTAATTCTACACCCTATATCTTCCTTCTTATTTTTCAAACGACCTCCCATCTTCAATTGATTCCTTCTTCCAACCAACTGGCGATTGTGAAAAAAAAAAAAAAAAAAAAAAAGAGAGAAATCTCTCTTCATTTATTTTATTTTTACTTATTTATCCTCCTCTTCTCAGTTAATTGGAGAAGTAGATGGTCTGATGGCATCAGCTCTGACCCTGAGACGGCAGTTACTTCCCAATGAATGTTCCACACCGTGGTCGGAGTGGCGCCGGAGCTTTTGATATTCAACAGTTGGCTGCAGCAGCACTCACCTTCTGGAGTGCATTCATCAACCTTCTGTTCTCTGGGGACACTTACTTAATATCCTTTGCTTCACAGAAAAACAGAGGACACTTTCCCTCTAACAGCGATACCCTCCCACTCCCAAGTTATCAAGTTTCTCCATTCAAGCTTTTTCTAACTCAATTACTTCAGCTATTAAAGGTTTACTGGTATTGATTTAATAAAGGGCATAATTTATTTTGTTTATCATCGCAGGATAGATCCGTGGAGGAATAAGTTTCAAATTTAACTAATTGGAGCTTTCAGAGGGATTACTCACTTCTAGACAAAGCAAAGCGTTCGAGTGGAAATTAATGGTGGATAAAAAAAAAATTCTTAATTTAAAAATTTCACAAGGACGGTACGATATACAATTATTTCATCGCTAAATCAGTGAATTGTTTTAGTTTAAAAAAATGTTCGGTGTGAAAATGGCGTTTTTATTATACCTAATACAAAACAAAAATAGTATTTAATTCGTTTTCAAATATTTTAAGTATGTGACTGAGTGATTTAAGAATGATAGACGCCGACAACCTCAAATAAAATTATATTTAAGATACAATCAGTTACAGTCACAAACAATAGATAAACAAATAGAACATAAAACAATTTAGATCAATCCTAACGATGCAATATTTCCGGCAGCTAGAGATTGACTATATTTCTCTTTATAGTTGTCTTTCTATTTGTTATAAATATTTATTTATATGTTAAATTCTGATCATTTTTGATGAAACGAAAAAAATTGAGTGTATCGTTTCCATTAAATGAAAAGTTCTCAAGTTCTTTATACTAAATGAGAATTCCAATTAGGAAATATAACAAAACAAGGAAAAAACATATATAATTTAGAATTATATCTGCTTTTACATTACATTTTTTTAAAAAAAATAGTTAACATACATTAGCATTCATCTTTATATTATCCATATAATACTTAAATGTGCTATCATTTGTTAAGATAGTGTGCATAGCAAATTATTAAAAAGATTTTTGTAGTTTTTCTCATCGTTTTTTACTAATAAAATTAAAACATGATGTACACAGTCGGTATATTTAGCAACCAGATTTAATTCACAAGGCATCTAATTTAGAGAGCAAGAATAATTGCTCAAGTCATCGAAATGCACAGAGTCTTATACTTTTTTTTCAGCATGCAAATTAAGTTCTAAAATTTAATTTCATTACAGAATGAATTCAAATACATTGAGCATTGATACAAACAGCAATTTTTGATTCCTTATAACATATTCACTGACTATTGTATTTTCCAAGTAATTACACACCGAAATAATTACAGAAAACTTTTAAATAAAAAAATAAGAATAAAATAAATTGCTTTGTAACTGCAATAAGTACTTTATAAAATCATTGCAAAATTTCGAATTTGCACCAAAAATATTTAAATAATGTCATTATGAATTTATCTAATGAAAAGAAGTCACTAAATTTGACAGAAGAAATTTCCTACAAAGTTCAAGGTAAAAAATATAGTACAGCCAGATGCCGTGAGTATTTTGAAATGAAATTCCGAATTTACTTCTTTTTAGAAATAGAATTTGTAAATCTCCTCATTAGAACTATTGAGTGCAGAAAATCTATACGTAATTTCTCAGGTACATGGTTCGCCTTCAAAGGTAGTAACTTCGAGCATTAATTTAATGTAGTTTCTGAAAAGCCATTAGCAAGTTAAAAGAAACTTTCAGATAAACTTGATTAAAGTCAATCAGTAAATCGTCTAACAATTCCGCCAGTTCACCGTGTTCGTCCAGATAACCTCTCAGATTGAGTTCTCGATTCAAGATCACGGGTGAAAAAAACACAGAAGAAACAAAAAAATTGGAACGAAACCTCCCATCTCAAGGATGGTGTTATAAAAGGCGCAAGGGTCGATAGCGAACTCATCAGTGCTCCATCAACAGATTCTCAGACAAACAACTCCTGGTCGTTTTCTAGATGGTCCGGTACATTTATCTGGAAGAAAAATGCTTTCTGGATCCACTTTACACACTTAACTCCTGGTTCGCCTCATCCAATCCGATTCACCATTGTTCTTTTTTGGAACAACATCGTTCAAGATATTTGCTTCGATCTGTTTCGAAGTCTCCCTTCCCTCCACTTCCAAATTCGATACCATCGTTAGAGGAGAAACCTCGTAAAATGCCATTCATTGCTGTTCGGTGAGGCTGTACCAAACACACTTGTATAAAAATGTAGCCGAGCCCCTGTCTCCAGGGATACTTGTCGTGGTCGTCTAGAAATCCTCACTTACATTCCAACCCCGATACACCACTGCGTCAGAACCCCACTTTTTTTCATGACTATTTTTCTAATACTATGCCAAGGCGGGGAGGCGGTAAATGTGTTTTCCGTGTTTTCCACCTGGCCACCGACAGCAAAGCCGTAATGCCAGCAGGGTGGCAAGGAGAGGGCGGAATTCGATTCCTTGAACCAGTTCGGTATGCCTGTGCGATCGAGACTTTTAATGCTTTTGCATGATCTCGGAGTAGCCGTTTACATTTTTTCCTTTCTTATTTTATGCCATTTTTTCGTTTGTTGGTTGTCTTAAATCGGTAAACATATTCTGTGTTGAATAAGGGGCGATCTCCAAATGTAGGATACATAAAGTTAAGTCAGGAAACGGAACAGGTGATATCGTGGTAAGTGGGCAAGACAAAATAAATAACGATTCATTCCAATAAATAAATTATTCCAGATTTTCGACTCAAGTAGAGTCAATAAGAGGGCATATATTGCGAAAGAGATAATGTAATTTGCAATAATTTAAAGTGTAAGAAAAAGAAATAATATGGTAGTAGTTATATATTTTTAATTATGGAAGTTTTGTTTAATAATGTCTAAGCAAAAAAACCCGATTTTGAAACATGAATATTTTTATTTTAATATTTGGAAATTGTTATTAGTGTTCTATTGCTAGATAAATTTCTAAGCAAATGAAAAGTGTGTTTTGATAACAATAGCTTCCAGAATGTGTAAACAGTAAATAAAATTAATGGAAGAAATCTTGATTTTTCCCACATTTTTAAGATATACATTTTTTTCCTTAAAAGAAATTTAAGGAAAAAGAGCTATTATATCCTAAATATTCATATACATTATAAACCACAATACTCACTATTTAAGACATACATATATTTCATTTCAAAATTATAAATATAAAGAAAAAAAAACCGGAAAGAAACAAGGTCAAAAACGTTCATAACTCTTAACAATTTTCAATGTTTCTTCTCTAATTTTTAAGCAAGGTACAAAATTTATAGGCGCAACAATTGATGAATTGTCGCACAGATAAATTTTTTGCGGGATTCAAAACAAAATATACACAAGAAACATTACAAATAAAAAGGTTGCGCCGTTATAGCAAAGAAAGAAAAATTTTGGTGCAGTAATAAAAACTCAAGAACAGCCCGTAAACAGAATTTATAAGAAAAAAATTTCACACTAAATGAAACCCATATAGTACCAACAGAGAAAATCAGATTAATTTTATTCTATTTATTTCCAAGCAAGAATATAACAACAACAATGGAAAACAGATTTAATTCCAGCAGCAACAGTCTCACAAGGCACTGCCCACTATCAAATAACCACGGAAGAGAAAGACGATTTCAGAAACCCCCAACTACAAGAGAATGACTGGAAGGCAAGAACCCACCTCTAAAAAGAACAATGGAACAGTAAGAGTGGAAAATAATCCCTCCCAAATTTTCCTTCACACATCATGCCCTGAATAGCGTAGTCAAGCATAAATTTTTCGCGTGTACTAACTCGTGTTGTGACTCTGTCCCCATTAGCCGCTCTCCAGTCGAAACACTTCACTCTTCCGAGCGAATGCGTGGTTCGACTTGACGTGCCTGCACTGAGCTGGAGAAAGCATTTTGAATCATTTCGTTGGCCACCCTCTCCGAGTATGAAAACTTTCAATACGGCAATGGAAGAAAGTGCTCTGGTAGAGCGAGGGGCACGATTAAGTGGAATGGGGGTGAGAAATGATTCATAAATTTTAGCCCTGACAGTTGCTATTAGCAGCGCTCTCTCCAGGGAGATTTTTCGTTAGGTTACAAGGAAACCTTTTGTTTTGAGAAGAAAAGGCATTTGTTTCCAATAGGTCAATAGAGGCATTTAAGTGAGATGACAATCGATTTTTCGATTGGTGTTTATCAAGAATGATTCATGATTGATTTTGCCGTGATTCGACGAAATATGTGGAATGCAGGATTATAGGTTTCAGAACCTTTTTGAAATTTCACCGCTTTCCCGCTTTAACTCCGGAATAAATCAAAAACATATGCTCCGTTGCATGCAGAAGTAGCATGATTTAGTCTCTAGAATTTTGATGGATATAATTTACTCATCCGTTTTTGCAACAATATAAGAATCTGGCAGGATTTTTGCATTGATGTATGCATGAACTGGAGTTCGTTTTCAATAGACTTTCTAAATAATAATTAAATTCTTGTATTTTCACATTTTAATATTTGAATATTCATAACTGATGAAAAAGTTGATCAAGAAGTGTTGGCTATAATATATTCATAAGCTATGTCAATAGTTTCCAGAATAATGAGCGGATTATGTGCCATCTTTCGTCAAAATTAAAGTGGTTATAATTAATCAATTATTTTATAATATAATTATTTTTATGTCTATTTATATTCACAAATATGTACCAGGCATTTTACTTTTTTCCCGTTATTTCATTTATTTAATATAAATAAAAGCTATAATACGTACAAATAGCAATAAGTATAACGAGTTAAATAACAATGAAAGTTTGCGATCCTTTATTCCTTGAGATGAATTAAAAAGCATTATTTTAATGAAAAATATTAATCCCCAGGCATAGAAAAGCAAAAGTTTAATTTTTGCAGTATGACAATAAAAAGAAAAATTAGTTATTAAATCAAAAATGCCATGCGGTTTCGGAAATTTGCATCAAACAGTACATGAATTCGAAAAGTTGATGCGACCTGTAGTAACAGTATCAAATAAAAATGTTATATAATATTTCATACATACAAAAACTAAAACAATAAAATACTACTGATGGAATAATGGGTCCTGCAATTTGCAATAAAGAAAAATATGCGCGTCAATTAATAATCCTGAGCAAATATTATGCAAACTAAGTATCAATACAGAAATCTACCTATTTTAAAATAAAAACAAGCTGAAACATTGCATTTAATATAATTTATATAACGGAATTTATGTGTAAAATTTCAGTAAAGCAAATTTTACTCAGATTATAGATAATGAGTGCTCCCATTTCTAGAACCTCCAAGATTTTATCAATATGTTGTAATATTTCAACAGTTTAAGATGTAACGATGAAGCATATTAATTTAAAGTAACACTTCTCCGTTAACAATTCTTATATATGCAATATATTACTCACGATTTTAAGAATTTTCGTGCATTTTCTAATAAGCATGTCATTCTTAGAATAAGTTATCACGAAGCAAGAATTTTAAGAAATTAAAGCTGAATAACATTAACTGGAATAAAAGAGTCATTGAAGAACATCTTGATTTAAATCTTTGATTAGATATCGAAAAAGCACAAAGAAAACTATTTCCCCAATTCAGCTTACTTGTCAATGAATGATGAATATTTAAAGTTTTTTCACGCACAATTAAGAATAACGTCACAAATATTCATTTTACTAGAACATCGAAATCAAAACTGTCTTCAAACCTCCAAATTTACTACAATAGCAGAAATAAGTAAGTTTTGTCATTTGACAAATTTCAATTCATACCAAGTCAAAAGCCCATGTTTTAAATCCCTTTATGTTTAAAAGCTTTGAAAAAAGATCCGCACTGACGTAACTTTCTCACGCTTCGAAAAAAGAAAAACCCGAGAGCGGTAAGAACATAAAAACAAGATGTCGAAATCTTCTCTTAAGACAAAGTTGGAAGAAGATGACTGATGGTTGAAAAGATTTAAAAAGCGCCGTGTCTCGTACCTAGAGCATTCAACTGCAACCGTACCCAAGAAGAAACTCCTTGTCTGCAAAGCTCTAGTGACGCCGCGGACCATTTCACACTAAGTTCCATAAGGAGGGTTGAGATGGAAAGAGTAGAAATGTAGGGCGGGCAGGAACAGGGATGTGGAAGAAAAAAAAAAGACCCCAGCCAAAAATTTCAGCCCATTCCTCCCCATCAGTCAGAGGTAGTTACCGAGTCTCACACTACAGAAACGACATAGATTTGGCACAAGACCTGATCTCTGCATTTCAAACGGCTAAGAGGGAAGAAAAAAAAAATCTGCTGGCAATCTGAGATGGGCCGTGCGAGCGAAGCCGTTTAAAACTCTTGACAGCTAGTCCTGGCTTGTAGTGTGAAAAAGATTTTTTATTTATTCGTTCCCTTCCAATCTGCGTAATAATTTCGGGTACATTGTCCGGAAGGGTTGAGTCGACGGGAGGCGAATATGCGAGAAGTTTTGAACTTTCAGCTACCTTTATGTTTCTATAGTGGCTTCATCAGGACCTAAATAAACCATGCAAGCGCCCTTAGGTATTAAGATTGTGGAGGGGGTCAATTTCCTCTGCAAAATTAAATAATTTCTTTTAACTAATTTTATATAAATAGTGTAAATAGAAAATTTTGACAAACTAAAATAAAACATTTAATAGCAGATTACTTTCAAAAAGTTGGACTTCAGTATATTATTTATTTTAAAAAGAAAAAAAAAAGGAATTGTGGACATAAATTACTTACATACATTTATTAATAGTTGCATAATTCAGTTTATTCTACATAGAGAACCGCATGCTCAGTTATATATTAATAAAATCAACATTTCAGAATCTCTCTCTCTCAAAGAAATGACACTTTTATTTTTTCAAAGTTTTTATTTTTTTATCTTCAAAGAGTATTTAAAAATGAAAATCTATCAGTATGTCTATGACAAAGCTAATTCAAAAACGCTTCAGTTAGACTGATGAAATTTGGTAGACGGAATTTGCAGATTGCAAGAAATTGGCAGATTCTATCAAATTTTTAGCAAAGTCAGTTCAGAGACAAACTGACTGTCTTGCTTTTCGAATAGAAGTTAATATGATAATACATAACTGATAATATGTATTAACTATACTACACGATAATACCAGATGAATAAGATTCAGTACACAATTTCGACGTCTATAGTTTAGACATCCATCGAATTCCGAGCCAAATCAAACAAGGATTTAGCCTGTTTTGATATAAATTAATAGGATAGTTACAAAATGAAGATAGATAGAAAATATTCGTTACACAAATTTAAAATCTGCAGTAAAATTATCAAAATTTGAATCAAACTCAACAGGAGATTGATGGTCTGTCATTCCGTACTTTCACAAGCATGTAAACGCAAGTACTCAAAAACACAAAAACAAGTTAAAATGTATTCAAAATTGGTGTGTAATTTTGTGATTGCATTTATATTTCTATTGTCCCATTTTTGCTTCAGTCGATTGTGAGAAATTTGATTTTCGGATATTATTAACCGCATATCTAATACTATAATACGAGGAATGGTTGCCAAGTCGAAAATCGCCCCAGAATTAATAAACTCCGGTAAACTTGGGGGTCTGGGGTTTTTGGCCACGAGGAATCGATTGGCGCCGGTTTTGAAGCGCTACGGTCGAGCAGTTCGGAGTTACAGATAGGATATTTTCAAACTTTATTAGTTCGCCATAATGGCTACTTAAATTTTCAAGCGGTAACGTGCTGCTATCTATAGCCAATATGGCGAACTAATAAAGTTTTATGTTTATGCTGTTATAGGTTTATAATATGTTTCTTATGTATGTATATATGTTTGGTTTTTCTAAATAAATTTGTCAAAAATATTGAACTTCAACACACTTCAATCTTTACCTTTATTTTACCTTTGTATAGAATAGTTCCCTTTCCAAACTCTAACTTTGTTTAGAATAGTTTACAATGGTGCATTTTAACCGGTTATCTTTTCACCAATGGTTTCACAAATTTTCTTATGGCATGTATTGTTTTGATAAATCACAACTGAAAATTTAAATCTTCGAGTTAGCTTCGATACCTGTTTTCTCCGAGCGGAGCTCGGTCACCCGCTGGTCACCGGTTAATCGAGAAACACTCGCCAATAATCACGCAACAGATTCAGTAAAAATGTTAAATTTATGCATGTATTCCACAGAACCTATACGCAATGAAGATTTTGTAATTATTAAGAAAACATGATCAAAAAAACAGAGAAGCTAAAAGTTGATTCTCGGGGAAATATTAAATAATAGAAAGCAATTTTACAAAGTTCATGTCATAATTGAATTGCCTACAGCGCCAATAGCTGTTAATATAAAATATTCATTGCATAGAAGAAGTTTATTTATTATTACTTTGAATTGTCATTTAAGTACAAGCCTCATTTGACAAATGAGACAAACCCTATTCGTGATTATTATAACTCAATTAACCTACTAACTAGGTATGACGAAATATTTCGTAATACATGAACTACTACTACAATGGGCACGGCGACATTTTCCACCATGAAAGTTTGCCTTAATATTTTGATTGTTCCATTGTGAAACGAGAACAAAAGTTCATTTCCCAGTTAACAGGTTCCAGATCTAAATCCCTTTTTAAACATAAAGGAAACTTACTGTTTACCTCTATACTAGCCAAGCACAAAAGTAAAGAAAATTATTTAATTTTACGATACTTTTTAGTTAAAGCAATTCATTGCATTAATCACCGTTTATTTCGATTTGCAACCTCTCAATAACCTCAGAAAACAAAAAGATGACAATAGAGCTGTTTGCAAATAACAAGGCATACACTCACAAACAAATAACAAGGCACACACTCGAAAGCAAACACGTAAACAAAGAGAATCAACTTTTGCCAAGGAGACTCACTATAAGGGTGTGAAAACCCACAGATTAGTTCAAGCAGCCATTTCCAAGTAATACAATGAAAGACTTTTTCATACATTTATTGTCGTAAACTGAAACATTTTTGGCTTCGACTCAAAAAAGTGGGTATAGAGGGGTAAAAACAACTGGCATAAGAACATAGCTTCTCTGTTTTATGATACGACTCATTTATGAATTTCAATGTTAGGTTATTTCAGTAAGTGACTCTAAAATATTGCAGATGTGTTAATTTGCTAGAAGTGGTTATAAATAACTGAGGACATGATTTAGTGTTAATTCATGAGTACCAGTATCACCAATTTCTTTCCGTTGAAAAAAAATATCAAATATATTCTTAATAAGATTATATTTGATAAGAAGAAAAATAAAGATAAAATATATTCTAGAAATTATTATCTGAATCAATGATTTTATTTATTTATTTTTTGTAAATGTCAACTAATGTCTGAAGAACTCATTAACCAAATCATCAGACAAATTACAACTTTTTATGTTTTCAACTTAACAGATTTTTTTTTGATTAAATGTTAAATTAAAGAAACATGAAACATTACATACAAGTGAATACAAACAGTATAAAGCATTAAAGCAATTGTAAATGTACATTTGATTAAAATATCTCAAAATCTTTATTTTCCAAGTTCAGCTGTTTTTTTTTTAAAACTATTATTACAAATCGAATAACTCATTTGAAATTATGTAATTTCTAAATAATGTTTCCCTTTTTGTAATTTTTAAATACAATTCTAATTTTCTCTGAAACATTCTCATTTGAATAACAACACATTTTGCTTTAAACACCGTTGTAAAATTCTTAAATTGCATATCATTTTCAAATATTTCCATGAATTTTATCAAAACCGAAATCCTAGTTACGAACAAACAAATTTTGATAGCATATGCAGGACTTCATCACATTTAAAGGAATAAAGAGAAAATATTAGACAACAATGTTTCATTTTGATTTTGAAAGAGTAATAAACAAATTTCCAGTGAGCATATTTACAACCCTTTAATCAGATTACTACAAAGTAATTGATATATCACCAAAAATCCCCAGCCCTCGAAAATCCACAACATCCCGCAACAATGAATGCTTCCCCTTCGAATTCTGAGAGTACTGATGCAGTATGGCGCGTTTTACATTATAATAACGATAAACTTGATATGCATTTTAGATGAATATTCAATTTTTAACTTCTACCTTTCCACGATTCGATCCAAAATAATATAGAAATGTATAAAATTGGAATCAATTGCATATCAAATTTAATTTGTCAAGGTCGTTAGGCATATATCAATAAATGAGCCCTCTTTCATTTTGGCAAATTTTGTCCGAAATATAATAAACATCAAGAACTTTAATGAAAAAGGGGGACCATCATCGATGATAGCGCGAAGAGCTATCATCCAGATAGCTCTTCGCGCTTTTGATCTATCAGGTTCATATGCATATGGACAGACAGACACTTCCATTCTAAAAACTTCCACATTTAAATAGAATTTTGCAAAACTGATGTTCAAACTACGCCAGCTGAGAATTATCGTCTTTACACAGACAGACAGATAAGAAACAAATCTTAATTTGTGTTTTTCGATATTAAAAAAAGATTGAAACATTGAATATCGTCAAAATTTCAGGATCAGCCTTGACAAACACAGTCCTTTCTCTTGATGGCAATTTGTATACAAGAAAATAAAAAATGCGTTAAAAAATTACACAGATTTTTTTTCCAACTATGATGAAATCGTTCTAGTAATCTATACTTATAATAAAGCTCAATGTGTGTGTGTGTGTGTGTGTGTGTTGGCGCTTTATAGGTCAGACCGTTGGAACTACAGCTACCAAATTTGGTACATGTATATCTTGAAGGTTGTGAACGGGCACCTCGGAGCCCTTTTTTCGAATCTTTAAATACAATTTAAATTAATTAAAATTTAAGCGAAATTTCGATGTTTTTCCGCTATAACTTCCGAAAATATTAACGCACAAACATGATTTTTACACCAATTTAAATATAAAAAAATTAGCTTTCTAATGGTATCAGTGTTTTAATGTATAACTTAAGATTATATTTTTAATGAATTTTTAAAGAAATATTTTAACCATGTTTTTTTGAGCACGTGACAGGATGAAAGAAAAGAAAACAATGACGGAAGTTCAAATAATAAAAAAAAACTATCATCGTAAATGAGGTCTAAAGAAATTATACTTTTAGCACGTGACTAGATAAAATAAAAGAAACATATAATGTGATATTTTCTAAAAAATTAATGCAAAGCAAAGGTTTCTATGATCGTTTGCAATATCTAAATCACTTATTCAACAAATCTTCTTTATTTATGGTAAACCTGATTGAATTTTGGCAGGATATGCATTGAAAATCCCGACTTAATGGCATATTTCTATAATCGTTTGCAATATCTGTATCATTAATTCAATATTTTTTTCCATTATAAAATGTGATAGTTTCTGAAAAAATAAATGCAAAGCCAAGGTTTCTATAATCGTTTGCAACATCTAAACCATTTATTCAATATTTTTTTTTTTCCTTTTTCGCTTTCTTTAAAAAAACGTATTTAATATTTTGGCAGCATCACGGAAAAAAACATTTTTAATTTCAGGCCAATCAATGCCCGGAATTACTTCAAGGCTAATGAATATGTAACTTAATAGAAAATGTTAGAACGCATTACTCATGGCGAACCAGCTGGTCGCCAAAGGCGGCTAGTTTAAGATAAAGCTAACAAAATTCAGAATACGGAAGTTTCTATAAGAATTATTTTATGAGTACCTCAAAAAAGGAGAGGAGCTGAATGCAGCTATGGTGAAATTTTTTGGCTATTTTCCAGCAACATTTCTTCACCTGACCCTAAATCATGGTTGAGAACTAATGCGATTTTAGACGCAAGAAACTCGCGGCTTGTTTATGTACGAGTCGTATTACGGTGGAGGTTGGAACCCCAATCTAAAAGTCATTCCTTCTCGTTATTTCGTTTACCACGCAAGCAACTCTCCGACTGAAGCTTCTTTATGATTTATTTCCCGGGAACGAGGTGTTTGTCTGAACTATTTTCTTTGATGAATTGGTAAGATTCCAGAAAATCACGCCAGCGATGAGGGCGAGGTTTAAAAATGTACCCAGCAAGAATTTTTACACTGATTGTTTTACATTCGAATACATCAAAATAATTACTGGAAGACTGGCTTACCTAGCTAAAATTACACTTTATAATGTATTGGGGGTTTCACTACGAAAGTAACAAAACTTTTAAAACTGTTTTAATGGTTGTTAAATTTAGTGATTAACATGAGTTCTTTAAATATTTTTTAGATAGATGAAGTGACAGCTTTTAGATTAACAAACTCTTGTTTAAGAAATATTTATCAATGTATAGTTGAATTTTACACGAAGAGGGACGGGAATTTTTTATTACTTCATTATGAGGTAGATCAAAATAGTAACGAGTTTCAGGAATAGTTATTTAATTATTTTCTAAGTTCCACATTTCACAAGACAAAGCAAACTCGAAAATACACGGTACCATAAATAATGACATATAATCATGGGAAATATACTTGATGTTAATAAGGCAGCGCCATCTGTTGTATCCAAAAAGAAGGTAGTAGCGTTAAATAACCGCTATGTATATGAGTTATTTCATAACAAGAAGATGTAAAGATTGAAAATCGTTTTCTTTCGTAGTGAGCAGGCCAACAAAATAATCCCGATTCTCCAGCTGTTATAGTTGTCATTGCGAAACTAAAAAACGTAATTCCTACAAAATTAGAAAAATAATTTCTTCAGCTTCGAATTTAAACCATAACATAAAGGCAATTAAAAAGAGTAACTATAGTTCGCAATAGCAACCTGAATTAATAACAAAAGGATAAACTTATTCAAAAGACAAAAGCATTTGAATGCAGCTGAACTTTACAAATCTGAGCCACCAATTTTCAATTTTACTGTGGGAGAATCTCAACACTTTCACTAAAAGTTGACAGATTGTTTACCCGCCAATTAATGAAACCACACACCTCCTTCATGGCGATAAACAATAGCGAACAGAAGGTTCCTACATTAACGAAAACAGTTGGGCAATTTAAAACTCCGCTTCGAAAAGAGGGAAATGTCTGAATGAACCTTCATTGAAAATGCAAAGCTAGAATACAGTGATGTGTATGGAAAGCACATTTTGGAAATGCGAGTTGTCCAGTGACACTTGACGATGACATCGAGCACTTGACGATGAATGAAAAGATATGGAAAAGGGGCCAGACTCAGATTTTGTTCGAACGCCCCTCGGTACGAACACTCTTTGTCCAGTATGGGCGGTCGGATGACACTTTTCGTGAGTATTTCATGATAAATCGACGGCCTGGACAAGACAGGGCAGGTCTTTAAAAGGCGGATACAACCTGGTATCGCATATAGTTTATTCTTTCGAAGTCACATTGCCGAGTTCCACCCTAACAATAGTATCCTCTCCCCAAACACTTTTGCGATCAGAACTCTTTTGCAGCTGACTCTAACGATGTACTGTTCAAGTCAAATAATTGAATCACCTAATGGAAATGTTTAATCTTCTGTTCACAGTCGCCAACCAGTGAATAGCCGTTTCTTTTCCCTCCAAATCGTATCATTTAAAGAGGCTTTAAACTTTGGTCTGTCGGAAAGAATGGGAAACAGATACACATAACATGTTCGGGCATTGAAAATATGATTAATTATCTCTTTAACGAGTGAATAACAAACATAGAGACATGACACAAATAACTAACCTGTGACATTTTGGTATCAGCACAGGAGGCTAGAACTTCTATAGAGGCAGTTATGGAACAAATGTTATCAGATCATTGGAAGCGAGGAATTTCATAGGCTAACTCAAAAAAGCATTTAAGAAATCTGAGATCTTCATGCAACAGAAAATCGACTTTCGGAACAAATCATAACTACTTTCAATAGTGTTTGAGGTGATAATTGGAAAAAAAATGTAAGAAATATCATTTTAAAGTATTATTTTGAGCATTTTCTAGTAAGTATTCAGAAAACAGCATTTCATTCGGTTTTGGGATTTTTGGTTGGTTGAAGCATTCGGAAAAATTACAGACTCATAAAAATCGAAACCAATATACATAAATAAAATTTTGTTCCATTTTCATGAGATTATAATAGAACTGTAATTGATAAAGATAGCTTCTAAAAAAAGATCATTCGCTTTTTTACTTAAAATAAAATCTTTTAAAAAAAACTTGCCAAATGATTGTTATAAGTAAATAAATAAAATGGCAATAAAATGAATTTAAAATGGGATACAACTTTTAAATACTATACACTTCAATTACAATTATAATCCAATGGGACCAGATGACAATCCCAAATTTAATTTATATAATAATATTGAAATAACAGTTTTTGTTATGGAAAAATTTCAATCTCCAAATACAAGATTTTTAAAAGACTAAAAAATGTATTCCGTTATTTTAAACGAATAGAATCTGATATCACACAGATATTTAAATAAAATAATCTTCGAATTCCAATCAAATTTCAAAAGAAAAAGTATCAACCATTTAAAATCTGAAGTAATCTAAACAGACATTCTCTACATAACACATTCAATAAAACGTTACGTTTTAACTCCTATCGATCCTTTTAGATACATTTTCTCAGTTTTAAAAATACCTTCGTACAATTAGAATGTCGCAACACTAGAATGGCATTTTCTGACATTTGATATGGAT
>JAPMOQ010048382.1:2109327-2130925 GCA_026543055.1 Argiope trifasciata
GAGCTAAATAATAATTTCTAAATAATCAGAGCTAAATAATAATTTCTAAATAATCAGAGCTTAACCCGTTAACTATGGTACTTATTTTTAGAACTCCCTCACACAACATATCAAAATGTGGATTGACGTATATAAACAGAGAACACCGTTAATTGATGACTAAGGTTAGTAAAAGTACAATAAAATTCTCCCCTTTTTATGTATACAAGGTAAGAAGTCAGAAAGTTTTAATTCTTTGAGGGAATCCAAATGGTTTGATGAACAGGACGCACTTTTAAGATTGAGTAGCTTGCTTGAAGTACGTATTTTGTAGAAGTATTTGTTTTAGAGTCGTCATGGCGAATCATGAGCAAACGAAGAGGACAATATACCTTCAACATATCAAAATTTCTGAGTCGCAAAATAGGATCTGCGATTTGATTAGTGTCAAGGAGTTCTTGGACTCAAGGTTCTTAATTTCTTGAGCAACAGAACAGGTGAAAAGAGTTATAGGATGGTAATGAAATTTTCTATTTGTGCTTAGGATTTACTTAGGAGAAGAGCGTCTTTTTTTAATCAGATTTCATATGGATTTGATTTCAAAATCGAGATGTTACACTTAGAAATTATAGAACATTTTATTGAATGCACAGATCTAGCTGTCACAATAACGCAGTTTTCACAAAATAACATTTTTATTGATAACAGGTATTGCAGAACAGCCATCTAAATTGTAGCATTCAAGAAGTCTTTCGTCCAGTTTAATGAAGTACTTGATTCCCGATTTCATTCAATACAGAAAAATTTAAAAAAAAACATTAAATTTATGATTAAAATTTTTTTCTTCAATATTATCGTCATTAACAATGATATTTGGATCACAAGAACAATTAACAGCACATCTTCAAAAGTGTACTTTCAATTGTTATTGAGAAATGATAGCATTGTTGGTTAAGAATTTTACTTGAATTACAGATGTCCAAAATTCTTTTCTTATAATTATGGATTTCAAATTATTAAAAGATAGCATAGCAGAAAAGAAATTAACTATAAAACATTATTTTTCTAAGAATCATCCTATTGTCTTGTGCATAAACTCATTTTTTTAAAAAAAATTACTAATTGTTTGCTTTGAATAGTTGATATGATATAAACATGGATATAAAAGTTTTATAAGACATTGAAAAAGGAAAAAAAAAAATGAATTGAAGAAAATATAAATGTAAACAGTGTAGAAAAAATCGAATATTTTTATCATATAAAGTATAGAATCGTCGGATTACAGCGTAATAAAAAAAATGAAAGAACATTTAAGAGTTTAAGAATCATTTCTAAGTCATTTTAAAGACATGAAAGTTTTAAATCCGAAGAAAAGTGGTAGCATAGGTCAAACTTTGATCTGAATAAATTCTTAGTTCCCATTAAATAAATTTCTAAAATTTCGATCAGAAACAATTTTTTACCTTAGAAAATTTTAGTAAAATTAAATATTTTAAATGCATTGCAAAGTTTAATTTTAAAAAAGAAGCATGTTTTTGATTTTGCTTTCATAATACTCTGTAATCAAACACTATAAAAGCAGACCATTAAAAGAAGAACCAAATATAAAATTCAGAGTTTCACTTTATAGAATGAATCCACGATATTTCATTTATATCTAATTAATGAAATCTCATAGCAATCCACAAATCGACAATAAAGACAAAACAAACTGTTGCATACTCCAGATTAAAGATTAAGAACTAGCTTTGAAGATTTTATTAAATGTTCAAAAATAATAAGCGGTTTTACTGCAGATATTTAATTCACGAAATGTGATATGCATTAATAACTTTGCACAGATAACTTTTCAGATGTTGATGATACCTGGATGGATATAACAATTCCAATGCAAACCTGGAAGACGGATATCAGGACAAACAAGCAGACTATTCACTTTCCATATTTTTACAATTTCTAAATTAGCATGAAAATAACTACATTTTGATGGGCATCAAACCAGAATTTATTAATAAAGTATAAGTTCCGATTTTAAACTGAACGAAGATACGCATAGTTTCTCATATCAAATATTAACCGATGAAATCTAAACAGTAATTGCATGTTTCTGTAATGCATTTCATTGACATTTTTTATATAAATATTTTCCTACCTGCTTATTCTTAAATCAGCATTTATGTATTTACTCGTTCCGTTTTCCTTTTTTATTTACTATTAGCAATACCTGCAAGGTGTTGCCCGTGGTACAGCATCCAAGAAGAAAAATTAGATTTACACTTAAGTCTAGTCTCTACTCAATATGACATAGGCATGTTACGCAATATCAAACAAAAAATATATTCAGAAATTATCACAAATGGCTACAAGACAATTTTTTATAGAACGAAGCTTTTTGATATTTCATGTTCTCCAGCCAAGGTTGGATTCCCTTCTTTTGGGCATAATGAGTTTTGAATCACTGTTTAAAATCAAATATAAACAAAGAAACGTATCGAATATGCATACCACAGCTCTTGTTATTTACAAGCGCACTTTGAGGTTTTCGTACATGCACGGAATAATTAAAATCACAATTATAAAACTTTTTTTATTTTGATATAATTTTAATGCATAAAACCTTACCCCCAAAATGCTCTACAAAATGATTTAATTATCTCCAATATCCCTTAACTGTTTCTCGAGTTTTTGGATTCAAATAAATAGAAGCTTTCATAAGACTTTATTTTATACTATGAATAGATTTGGCGAAGCGAAAATTTTTCTTCATAGGTTAGAATCGAAAAAAATTAATTTAGATCAAATGGAAAAATTCAATGAAAAAAAAATTTAGATTTATAAAAGGCCAACCAACAAGGATATTTTTGAGTAGAAATGAGATTTGAACCAAAAATTCCCTAATCACAACAATCGTTTCAATAATACAGCAACTTACTTAATAGAAGGGGATAATTATAGCCTAAATCATTTTAAATTAGTGGTGGGATTAGAAATCTCAAGAACTAAAGTAGTGCACATTACAAAAATCTTTCAATAGGCTGATCAAATTAATTGCACATTTCTTCACATTTTAAACATAATAATTTTAGATTAATTATTTTTATTTTTGAGAAAATTTGTCTTTGTTTATCAGTTATGACTCGAGGTTCCATGGTATATATCTCTATTTAAAATATTATTAAAACAAACCTTCAGTATTTATAAGTATTCTGAAAATCTAAATGGAAGTAATGAAAGATAGGAATATGATAAATAATACTTCACAAAACTTTAACATTATTCTAATATCTTATATTTCATAGACTGTGATTTTCATCTATTTATTTGGAAATTAGAAAACTAAAAAAATTTATTTGGTCTCTGCCATGGCACCCAGTCGACCTAAGCAGCTAGCTGTCTAGTCGGTAATCTGCCATTGTTTTTATATTTTTTTAAAAGCTCAGACAACTATTTACTCTAAATAAATTGAAAACTAAACAGTAAACAAATCTAACAACTACCGATACCTCAATGATGACTTAAATTCATCACGCATTTAAAATCATTTTTTGGCCCTCTTAAAAGTGCATAACATTTTTAAACTACCGAAAAAAATCTTTGCTCTTTTAAAAGTAAGCTACCGCATAATATAAAATGCGAACTCAAATTAAAGGTGCTACATTATAAAAATTTTCGAAATAAAAACGAAGCACAAACTTTTTAAAAATGGCAACGAATTGAGCACGTCATCATAGCACATTTTCAGATGGAATTAAAAAAAAAAAGAAAATTCGAAAAGAAACAAATCACCGGCACCTTCCGTAAGCCACCTTAACCCTATCCAAGTCCGATTTATTCTTCAATTTCCGCAGGATTTAAGGATCGATGTCCGGATCTTTTTTCCGTAACCACTTCCAATTGATCTCAGGAAAAGAATCAATTTTTCATGGGCATTCAACAATCCTCTTTTTCCAATACATTTTTCCGACCTCTTCTTTCTCTCTCCACCCCCTCCTCTCCCCCGCCATGCTGTTTTGTTTCCCGTGTTGCTGTATATATTCCCAGCGCGCAGCTGACTTTTTTTTTTTTATTCTTCAAATCCAGTCTGTATATTTTTCCGTGTTCTTTTTTCCGTACGACTGCTTTAACCGACAGCCGTTTGACAGCATAACTTCGAAATACTATTTATATTTATATCGCGTATGCATTTTTAGGTGAGTCGCATTTCATTTCTAACTTTATATATATGTATTATATATATATCTTTCTCTATGTTGCATTCAATTCCATTACATTGACAAGTATTTATATTTCAGATGTAGACCTATTTTTCTGTTTCTTCCTTCTCGTACACCAGCAGTTTTGAATTCTTAAAGAAGGTGGTTTTTGGAAGATTGCTCAGTTAGGAGCGGGAAATAAAAAAAAAGTTCTTTAGAGGTATGTTCCTGCTGAACCGAAGGCCCCAAAGGACTTCAGATTTCGCATCGAATTCGGAAAACACCTACTAGTTTTAACTTAGTTTCCTCAACTTGCAGGACACAGTTAAACTCAGCAAATATTCTATTGCAGTTTATTTTTAGAAAGTCTTGGAGCAATAGAGAATATATTATAAAGGGAAGAAATCGCAGTTCTACAAGGAATAAGAATACAATTTTATGGTTTGAATAATCCGAAAAGCAATGCATATTTATTCACCAAAAACAAGGACTTGCTTATTGATTTTTTATGTAGAAAACTGCACGTAAATAGCCGAAAAATTTTAATCCTGGGAATAAAATTAAAGATTAAAATAATATTCAGGTTAAAAAAATGAATTTTTTTTAAATTGTAAAACTTTTCTCTAACTTTTTTTTTTACAAATGATTATTATTTCTGAATCAAAACTGATATGAATATCATATTAAAATAGATAAATTTAAATGCTTTTTTTTCCTTTCTAAATCTTTTTATTTATTTTGAAAATATAAAAAAATTGTTTCCTAAGACATTTCGTTATTAAGTAAATGTAAATCACAGCACTATAAGCAGAAAATAAACCGTAAAATTCATCATATGTTATACTTACATGAATGTAAAACTGAGGAACACAAAATTTCAGCTTACCTGTAAAAAAGAGAGAAAAATAAAGATTAATTTCGCAAAAGGTTTTCTTTAACACAAGAACGATTAAAGACAATTTGCAAAACTAATATCATGACAGGGCTAAACTGACAGAAACACGTTGCCTTATAATGGATTCTGGATTCACCACTTTAAATTGTAAAGAGCTTAGTGTAGTCTCCTACGAAAATATGATTGAGTCTCATGAGATTTTATGCCAGCTTTTTTTTTCATAATTTCTTCTCCAGATTGTATTTAAAATTGTCTGTAGTAGAATTATTTCCATTGCTTCATTTTTTTCAACCTCGCATTCAAAATGGCTGATATTTAGTTAATTACAAGATAGTAAATCGGATGCTACTTGGGATTAAAACCGTTTCCTTAATAGAGTTTTTTTAACGAAAAAACTACTTTGCTGCAATATATTATAATCTTCTTATCAGCTACAGTCTTATCTTTTTGTAATGCTATATCTGTGTATTTGCAGAACCAACATAAGTTATTTTTATTGTCTGAAATATTTTTAATTCAAGTTAAAATATCAATTGTATCAGACAATTTTAACAATCGTCAATAGCTGATTACTTTGATAACTTTGAAATATTTGTCACATTTGTATGGAAATCATCAAAAGTTAACCATATTAATATATTTCCTGATAAGTTATTAATCTCACCTACTTTTAAAGTTTTCTCTTAAAATTTTATCCTAGTGTTTTGATAATAGCTTAATATTATTTATATAAGATAGTTTTACTTTCTGAGCCTAAGTTTGTATTTGAGTGATCACTTATTTTTCTTTTGGCCATCGTTAATCCACTAGTTTAAAACAAAAATAAATAAAAAATGTCATCAAGTGAGTTTTATCATAAAATAGAAATAATAGGGGGAAAAAATACCTAGAGAAGTTTGAAACCCCAAAACTGCCAAGGGAGTACCTAAAATTTACTTATTTCAAAATAGTCAAAAATTTTTTAAATACCAACTAAAAAAAAATGCAGAGAAATGAAACTGGTGTAATTGAAATAGTAAAATTTTGTATCTTTAAACGATACTGAAATATTATTTGCACGATTAATTTTGCCGATGTTACAGCAGCTAAAATGGAATAATGTCAGTAAATAAATACGTAATTAAGTTTTGCACACTGAACAATCAGCAGTACCTCTTGCCCTAAAGAATAAGTGTACTATATGCGACAAAAATCGGTTCAGTCATTTAGAAGGAAAATAAGGAAGATTTATATCACAATGGCTAAAAAAGACATAACCACAAAGGCTTTTTTATAATAATAATAAAATGGAACACAAAACTGAATATTTACTTATCATTATGGGCATTTCATATTTTAAATCCTCTAAAAACGTGTCATAAATGAAATTTATTAGTATTATAATAATAAATATAATCATTCCAAATTTCTATAGCAGATATTAGAAATTGAGGAATACCAAAATACAATGGTTCATAATCTTATTTTCTTAAGATACACTCATTACTTTTCTACTGCATATTAGTTGTCTAATGATTGTCAGGAAACAGCTGTTATATTTTTAACTACAAGCTTGATTTTTTAAAATTATATGTTCTAATATATACAATTATTTTTGAAAATTGCATCATTAATCAGTAATTTAAAGAATTTCAAAGCAACATTCTAAATTTCGTAATCTGTTTACCAACATACAATAAACGTAACGTATGTCATCTTAGGCTTCAATTCTTCATTATACAGAAATGGTTTGGCAAAGTCAAATCTTTCTAAAATATGATGGAAGTTCTTAGGAATGGGATTGAAATATTCAACCTTCATAGTTGCTAAACACACAGAAGCAAAAAACAGAGTCATACACTTAAAATATTAAAATTCTTATTTTTAAAAGGGTGGGGAGGGGACAATTATTACAGTTCAAACGAGTTCGATTTTATTTTAATGATAAAAGAGCACATTTCCATCTAATAAAAACCAGTGACTTCCACAAAATCTGATTTATTTCCATCAGTGACAGAAGTCATTTCCTTCTGGCCAGCCTAGCGCACTTGCATTTGTAATAAAGTCAGAAATAAATTTACGGTTCGAAATAAATCCAGACGCAAACATTCCTGCGCAAAATCAAGCTAAGAGCGGCAATCGGTGGAGTGACAAAGGCAAAAAGGGCAGAAAGAAGGACGGCGGAGTCGTAAAAGAATAGCCCCCACAAATGAAAGGTTAACGAAGAGCTCCCGGGGGAGGAATTTAGTTAAGAGGATCGCTCGTCTGCCTCATTTGTCTCCATCCCCAGCAGTTGCTCTTGGCTCGCTGACGACTCATTCACTCCAAAACGCCCAATAAAAACTCGACGCAAAGCGAATGGACGCCGTCCAAAAGCAGGATCCTGGTGATTTGCAGCTGATAACGAACATGCATCTTAGAAGGGGCGATTTTTTGCTTTCTTCTGCATAAAGTTATATAGAGAGAAAATACTGCAATTGTTGAAAAATTCAAGCTCGGAGTTTCGACAAATCTCATCGATTTAAACCTCCCTAAGTCTCACCTCCCCCCCCCCCACTATCACCAAAGAAAAACACATTTCTGGAACTATGCCTGTTTGTTTACATGTGAACAAAAAAATGCTTTGAGATTGACGGCTGAAATTTGATACGAGATCTGTACATTAAATTTGTAGATTACGATGAAATTTTGAATGATATTCATTCACAGAAAAAGATGTGCGCCTAAGATCAAGTGAATACGTTAGCTACAAAATGCATAGAGCCAGGTACACAAAATTTGGCATACACTTTATGTGTCTAAAGAATAGATCCCTACAGAATTTTCAAACAGATTCATCAAGGCTGACTGTCTGTCGGTTTGTACTTCCGTTTGCATTTAAATAGGATGATTAAAAAAAAAGGCTTAGACTTATAAACTTTTTATATTGTCATAACATCGAAAATGTAGAAGTGTATCAAATTTTGAATCAATTTGGTGTGTGGCTTCATTGTCTGTTATTTTCATGCACGTAAATATAACTCAAAAACACAACTTAGACAAATGATATTGTTATCCAAATTGCAGATCTAATTTTTGTCTTAAGTGGTCAAAAAAGGTGCCTAAATGTATTATTGAATATTTTTTGCAATATATCACAAAGCACAAACAGCTTATATGAAAGACAGTAAAAATCTAAGGCTTCATAATCATCGTGCTGGTCCACATACTTTTCTGTTGGAAGGAGGTGGGGGCGTATTTATCAGGTTGTATACAAGAAAATTTAGGACAAATCATTCCCGTTGGTTGATTTCAAATATGGGAGAAGTACAATTCGTCTGCAGAAGATGTTAATATTACTGATTTTATTTATCTGAATGAATGATTCTGAATTCATCATCTATCAGATATACCTTTTGAGCATGCAGCTAAAATATATGACAAAAGTTCTATTAACTTAAACTACAATTATTAATAATAACAGGGAAAAGTATCAGTGTTTCATAATGAAGAATTTTACGTTTTTTTAAATATATAATATAGACTATTATATATCAGAATCGAGTAAGATTTACATTTATTGACAGGCAACATCGCAGCATTTTTACTGATTAAATTCGTTTCTAATTTTTCGCTTTCATGTATTATTACATTCCAAAAATATATTAAAATTTTAATGCATAAAAGCTTTACCTATATTTTTTCGATGCTTACGGAAAGCAAGCATTAATGTACATATTTAGGTAAAATTGAATATCAGAGTCTGAAAACAAATCCCTAGAAAAAATAAGATGTCAAAAGGAGTGAACAATTTGCTAATAAATTCTAATAACGTTCTTCATAAAACCGAAAAAAAATTTGAAAAAAAAAAAAAAAAAAAAAAAAAAACTCGTTACTAATACTTGCTATAAACTATAACCTCTTAAATAAGATCCACATTGCTGTTAATCAATTTCCTCTGAAACAAAAAGCTAATTTCCCCTCTCTTTCGACCGCCATTAACGAGTTTCATCAAGCTCGTCACCGCCGAGACCCGACGAAATCGCTAATTAATCGGGCATCAATACGTTGTTTCGACACGAGGGCGAATTAAAGAGAGACACAACAGCCCACTCCACAACAACTACGGGTGACACGGGGCGAAGACATGCACCTTTAAAATCCGAAACACAATCTTCTCAACAATACGAGACCTGTCCAAGAGGGGAAAGAGGCGAAGATGCCTCGTCTATTGACAACCGTCACTTTGTCACATTCCAACTTTCCTCCACCACCCCCGGTGTAGGGGTGGGAAAGTGGGCGAGGGGGTCTTGATCGAAATTGTCAATACAATTCCTTACAATATCTAATACGTGTACGCTGTCATGAGGTGTCAAGCCTTTAATCTAAAGGATTCGGGATCCAAGGCGTATACCTAGCCCTGTCCCCCTTTCCCTTGTCGTCTTGTCCTTTTACGTGGGTGTCTTTCACCTGTCGGGACGAGATTCCTTTCTCATTCCATCCCTCCACGTTCCTTCTTCTTGTTCCTTTTTTTCTTCTTTTTTATGAAGGTGTCCCCTTTTATTTCTCTCGTAGGAAAAGTAATGTTTTGTGACGCATCGGGCCAAAATCGGATAACCTGGTGCGGTATTAACGAGGCTGATGGAAGTAAACAGGGGGGCTGTTGGAGAAACTTGTAAGAAGTTTAATGATTCGGCATTTTATTTGGTAGAAAATCATTTTTTTTTGGTGGGAGGAATGGGATGTATCTTAAAGGAAAGAAAAGGAAAGGTTAAATGGACTACAAAATAAATATCCAGATATTAATATATCAAGTTAAACGGACAGAAAAGATCCGAAAAAACAGTCATACTGTATTAGTTACACTAGTATACAAACATTAATATATACACAACAACCAACGCTGTAGCTACGCTTGAACATTATTCAACATAGATATGAATGAAAATGTTGTAATAGGATCATTGACATTTCATATTAAAATGATATGTACTTGCAATGTTTGGTAAAAATGAAAGTTGATGCCAATTGCGTTATTTTTAGATCACTGGCTCTTTTAAAAGAATATTTTTTAGCTGCAATATATTTTTATTTAAGGTTTGCATAAAATCGGAAATATAATTAACAACTTTTCATTTTCAAAATTAGATGGGTTTTTTTTATAGCATTAACAGTTGTTTCATTAATAAAATAACAGTACAACAGAATATTTCTCATCCACTGAAAGTGTAAAAATAAAATTAATAATTTTATCACTATAATAAAGAAATTGTTACACTGAGAATGAATTTTTATATCAAAATCTAACCAAAAATTAAAATTATTATTATTATTATTTAAAACTTATTTTATTGCATACTATATTTCATATATTCTGCATGGTTCAATACTTATAGAAGGAGTAAATTTCTCACTTCTGTAGAGAGGAAGTTAAAAGAGCCTAAACATACATTCAAAAACATACAATTTATAAAAGAATGTCTAATAAATCTTGAAAAATTCTCTTGTCAATACAAACTATGTACATAATACCTACATAATCGTAGCCAAATCAAATGTCACTTATGGTCTCAAAAGGAACATCTCGTCACCGAATCCAAAAACTTTTCTCACGATTCCATCTCCAGAAACATATTTTTTCCCCCATCATTTTTCCACACAGCACCGACACTTATTGCTAGCCAAAAACAATTTGGAACCACACGTTGAAGAAACTAAAGGAAAAGTCGATTGATGAAATATTTCTACCATCCATGGCAAAGCCTAATTACCTTTGCGCAGTAGTCTGGCACTGGTTGACCACCGAAAGAGAAGGGTTGTTCGACGCGGGGGTGGACGGACAGTAACTTCTTCCACCTTCCTTCCCCTACCTTTTCCATCTGGATCGATAGAAGGAGGGGTGGTGCAAAGGCCTATTTCCTCCCTCAACCCCAGAAAGAATTCGTGCAAGGGCTGTTCGGAGGGAGAAGGCACACCATCCACAGCTGATGACGCCTGGTCATAAACCGGGGAGATTCCAGGTCCCGATAAGAACCCGCCTCTGACCACCTGGGACCTCCAGATAAGACCAGAAGGTATGTGTACAGAGGAGAAGCTTCACCTATCTGGAAGCACCTTTACTGCAGGAAAAGAAAGAGGAAATGGACCGGGTCTGGAGATCTAATACGGCATGCTCCTATGCTCCTTCCTCCTAATAGTTGAGAAGATAACGTTCCTTTTAGGAATTGGTGGGGAAAAGGGTGCATGTAAGGGACGTGCAAGTAATTACGGCAACGATGGTTGCGCCGCGTCTAACAATAAACATAAATACATTTTCCGTGAAGGGGATGGGGAAATTACCACTCTCGAAAGTACCTCAAGACATGATCGGGTTGAACGACTTCAGGGCAATTTAAGGTAAAATATCCCAATTTTATTGAATCGCACTTCAGCAAAGTAACATGATATATTTTTCACGATATATACAAGGAGATGTTAAATAGCGCATTTCGGTAAAACTCTAGCGATTCATTCATATTCGGTCGGGAACAGTACTTGATTATCGAGAACCACTGCCAATTTCGATTGAAGAAAGTGCAATAACGATGTTATCAAAATTAACCAATCTGTTAATTTGCGCTCTGCATTTAAAACATGGAGAAAAGTTGAATAAAATAACACTGTAAATAATTAGTAATGAATATTAGAGAAATGTATGACAGTAAAGCAGTAATGTATGACAGTTAGTAATTTCCATTAGAATTTTCCACTTTATTTTTTAATTACTCTTCTTCGCTTTTCTTACTTTCTTATTTATTATTACCCACTCTTCTTACTTTCTTATTATTACTCACTTATAATCAAGAATTTCCATTTTTTAAAGGAGTAATTAGAAACAGAGAACATTTGATTTAAAATAAACTCGACTAATTGCAGGTTTTTTAGAGCTCAAAATGAAATAACGCAATCACGATATGTTTTATTTTTATAGAGGAGAAAAAAATTTTCATTTAAAGACATATAACAAACTTTTATTTGCAGGTAAATTTAAAGTCTTTGTAAAAAAAAATTCATTTTCAATTAACAAGTTCTTGTTTTGAAATTCAGGTAATTGCAGTGTTACCTTATTAGTATATTAATATGCATTACCTTATTTACATACTATTAACTTATTTAATAGTTAAAGGCTTTAGGTTTTATTAGTTTATATTTTTCACATCAAGTATTTAGAAAAAACAAGTAACTTTATTTTATATGAAGACAAATCTAAAATAAGAAATTGCTTTGAATAAAAGTCTTAATTAAAGAAATGAGCTGTCGTTATTTCAAATTTCCAACAATTTTATAATTCATTTTTAATTATTCGATATTTTTAGAGTCATCAATAAGTTTTAAATAACTGACTGTTTAGTTCTCCCGTATATTTAACTGGGGGACATTTTTTGCTTTGAAAATGAGTTGGTATTCATTTAAACTAAATGTATCGAATATTCCAGATTAATGATTTTTTTGAAAATCTTAATTAAAAAAAAAATCATCTGCATTCATTCATTGAAGTTTCATTCACTTTTAGATTTTCACAAGTTATGTTTGAATAGTATTTTTTTTTTGTCTAAAGAATGCTATTTTTTTAAAAAAAATTTGGTACAAAAATTTCTTAAAGCGGTTTGATATTTTTAAATCGTAGAATAAACAATCTTACCATTTAAAAAAGATTTTTCAGCTGTTTTAATGATTTAAAATTCGGAAGAATTGAAAATTTCATATTTATCAATATAATCCAGTATTTCAAAATAAGATAGAAACATGGTTCATTTCTGAATTCAAGAATCGTTATATATATTTCTTAAATTATCAGCAAATTTGTGGACAAATCATTTGATAAGGAACAATTTACTTCATACCACTCTTTAGCCCCTCCCCCTCTATTCTTTTTTTTCATTTTTGACTTTTAACTGATATTTTTTATATTATCCTTCACTTTATTTTAAGCAAGATTTCATAATTATTTTATAGCATTTTTCAGAAAACATCAGTAACAAAGCCAACTGGCCTTAAATTAATTATTATTTTAAACTTGATTAAATTTAAACACAAAAATTCTTAAATTCTGTATATACAGCATTTAAAATGCGACAGTTAAATCCCGTTTGTGTTATTACATCTTTGTCGATATCTACAATGTCCAGCATTATTGTTTTTTTCAATACAAAAAGACATCAGACCTTATACAAGACCAGTGCCAAGGAGGAAAATCTAAGGGTCGGCTATTGAGATTGGCAGGGAGCCAAGAAGAAGCGCCTACCTGGCACCTGCCTTCAAAATTCCCAATCCATCTTTCCTCTTCCGATACACGTGCTCCTCGGAGGAGAAGGAAGAAAAATACATCCTTCAAAAAGATCGCTGATGATGCCTTCATTAGAGCTAGGATTTCCAGAAGTGAATTTCGTGGTCTTTTTTTTTTCATAGAAGTTCATTTCTCGCTTCGTTATTGGTGGATTGATGCAGCTTTTTGAGAAGAAGAATAGCGTAGTTAAGTGTAATGGATTCGGATACAAAAAAAATCCGTTTCGAGTTTAATGGATACGTCACTAGTTCTATTTGTACGGAGCGGTAAATTGGTAGCGCTCACGAAGTAGTGTTGAAATAATTCGGCTCGTTTGAAGCACCGTTTGGAGAATATTAGGAAGGAAGGAAATTTAAATTTTTCCAAATGAAACTGTCTTTAGGAATTTAAACAACTCATTATGAGTTGAGCTTATAATAATGAATTCAATAGATATTAAAATTTAATTTCGAATTGAAAATTCAAACAAAGGCCACATTTGGTCGACTCTATGAAAATAATTTCGTATCGTAAGAATTTAAGTAAATTTCCGAGCTCAAATCAATAATTTAAAACCTAGCTCATACTGATAGAATTTTTGTATGAAAATATTTTACATTAATCTGCAAAATAAAATATTTTACATTAATCTGCAAAATAAAATATTTTACATTAATCTGCAAAATAAAATATTTTACATTAAACTGCAAAATAAAATATTTTACATATGTAAAAATAAGTTGAATTTTACTGTGCTTCTCCGACAACATTCGTATAAAAAGTTCGTATTTAAACTCAACAGATATTTGTTGGCATCAATATTTTTCAGCATTTGTTAGACTTTGATGTAATGCCCATGAAACTTCAAAAATTTATAATGTCTTAAAAACTAAAATTGTCCAAATATATATAATATTTGCCATCCACAGCATGGAAAATCCACGAAAAACACTAAAAGGTATTCTCATTTCTTTCATATTAGGGGGAAAAAATGATTTAAATATTAGGTTGACTGAATAGCGAAGACAAAAAATTCAACTTTCACAGGTAGCTGTTACCGGAAAAGATTAAATGACCATACATAATGCATACCACTCCCATAGTAATTTAATTCCCCTTAACTTATTACAATGTTTATTTAAAATACCACACTTCATTTCTTAGAAAAAAAGCTTAATCTAAAAGAAGGAATCGATTCAGTAGAGCACCATAAATTTAATAAGTAGTCAACACACACAAATGAAAAAAAAATCCAGAGAACTGAGAGTTTCACTTTCAAATCATTAATGGTTAATGGTTTTGAATTTGCTTGACTTGATACTCTTTTGGACCTACTCTCAAATAAACAACATCTGTTGAACCACATAAAAAAAATTACTTTGTCATTGACTAGTCGCAGTCTTGAGGTATCCCCATTGGGGAGCAGCATAAATATAAGGAAGAGAAACTTCCGGTAAAGGTTCTCGCCACCTGGTGGATACAGAAAAAGATGAGGGGGGGTTAGTTACTTACCGTCTCTGATGGAATGTACTTCCCAGGGAAAGGATTGAACTGAATCAGGGAATGGACCTTAGGAAGCAACCACAGAGTTGCTTATTCAGTTTTATCCACATGCCTTCCATAGAGTCAGAGAGATCAATTTAAAACTGTGATAGTCGCAGTCTTGAAATAAAGAAGCAATTCCGTAGTACATATTTAGACATAGCCGATACCAAAACATTCAAGAAAATATTCTAATCTTGCATTCTTTTTCATAATAATTTACTGCAATATTCCATTACGCAGCGAAATTCAGACGATTTTATTTTTCAGTAGAAATTAAACGTAGTTAAAACTGTTATTAGAAGCATTTTCCTAATTGCGTACCTGTGCCCAATTGGAACTCATAAAGTGAAATATAGTCGTACATTAAATATGACTTGGTCAGTGTATAAATAAAAGGCATTAAGTTTCAGCATCTTTAATGTAAAAGGTTGCGTTAGTGAAAATGTTATAATACAATATAAAAGTATCGTATATAATATATAATGTCCAGCTGTTCGAATATCAAGTAACACGATAATTACAAACAAAAATATCTAGATAGATAAAAATTTATGCTCATGTTATTTTCAGAATTTATCTGTTTTCACTAAATCTCGCCAATTAAATTATTCATTTTCCATTCTATTCTCTATTCACCAAATTAAAAATGTTTAGAACTATACTGTATATCAAATTCATTTTTCAAAACACATAAATTTCATGGATTGTTAAATAAACGAAAAAAAAAAAAATCCATTTTATAAAATTTGCTTAAAAAATTTTTTTTTTTATGATTTTGTTAAAAAAGGGAATTTGTTGTTTAAATCACCCTAGTCATTCTGAAACGTTGCCATAACAAATCATAATAATATTTTTTTAGTGACTACGCAAGAAAATCGTACATAAAAACTATTAAATACCAAAAAAAAAATAATAATAAGAGCAGACATATCAGTCACTTTTTTCTTTTTACTTCCTTGCATGATACTATGTATTCTTACATTTTAATTAGAAGGCAGAAAAGAATGTGAAAATAAACAAAAAGGAGGAAATGCAGCCAACAATTCAGATCATTTGCTTTTCATGGTGAATAATTTAAGCGCTTGTGCCTTCAAATAAAATGTAGTCGGCTATAAAAGAGCCTTTCTGAATGAAGAAAATGAAGACGGTTTAAACGAAGCATTTATTTTAGGAAGGTAAACCTAATGTACCGGCTAATCAATGAAGCTCACAACCGACTGACTCGCAGGCAGCCGTTTTAACTAAGGATTCAAAAGAATCACTTTCCCCCCCCCCCCTTCAGATTCAGTTTAAAGGAAAACCGATGTTTATTTAAGATTTCTTTATTTTTCTTATATTTCTAAATAAATATTAAGGCTGAAGCCATACATATCTGATATTGAGATGAGGTCTAAATCTAAATACAATTAATGAATCAATTTCGTTCCTTAAAATGGCTCCAGTTTATGAAAATAATTACAGTAATAGTAGTAAAATTGAAATGTCCCTTAATCTTATTTCAGAACTAAATAACATAAGCAGAGTAAACTCGGAATTTCGAGTAATGTATTAAACCCATGAATTTTTTTTTAAATTAGGAGATATGAATCATCCAATACACAAAAATTCATTAGACTAGCACATCGATCTGAAATTAAATTTAATTTAAAAAATATATTTAAAGTGCATTTTGCAGTAATATTTTTTATTATTTCAGTCATAAGAATTTTTTTTTTCAGAATGTTGAGACCAGATTGAAATTATCTCATCAGTAGAATAAGGACACAATTCTAAAAATCAAATAGACTACACAAGTTTAAAACATTATTATGTTACAGTTTTTAAAATAAAATTTCACATTTTCTTTAATTTTATCCACTTTTTAAAACAAACCTACAGATGATTTGCATATTTTTGACATTTCACTCATCTCAAATTTTCAACACCGACAAATAATGACAAAATAGAAACTAATTTCGGGGCTTTGAGGATTTAGACTTGTTGATGCGTTATAGGAAACTATGAGAAATATAGAGCTCTTTATTAGACCAGATATTCTAAGCTGGTGACAAATACGATTTCTGAATATCTAGGAAGTCGTACTGAAATACAATTAGGAAGTATATTCACATTGAAAAAAGGATCCTCAACTTAAAAAAAAATATTTATAACAATCGTAATACTGCAAATTATGTCCAAACTAAAGAGTAAGAGAACTTTAAGGTACAATTAATGTATTAATTGGTTGCATTTATTTTAATCAGTGGCATCTATTGATAAACATGCGTAGTATCTATATCAACGACAATGAAATTTGGATTTTACCAATTTACTATTACTTAATGTTATCATTTTTAAAGCTTTACATTTAATATTATTGAGTTATTCAATGCCCTAAAATCATAAAACGCTCCAAATTGCATTTTCGACATTCGTTGCTTTTTGTTTATTTCATTTAAAGAAATCTGCTGTCGATATCCACCAGTCACTTTTAGAAACTTATGATAACGCTACTCTGTCATATGCTAATTTTCAGATTTTAGTTTCAACGATTTAAGAGTGGTGATTTCGCTATCAATGACAACAAACGTCAAGGAGGACCAAACAAACAAACAAAAAAAAATCGAAGACTGGGAAAAAAGCTGTAGAAAATTATGGAAAATATTTTGTTTGATATATATTGTTCCAATTTTTCTCAATAAATGCATTTTTAAACAGAAAAATGAGCAAAATACATGCAAGTACCTAACAGAAAATATGTAAATCCAGCACCTCTGGGCAATGCATATGTACAGATAACCAAATAATCAAACTGAAATTCTATCAGTAGATTATTTAATCACCTAATAGAATAAAAACAAGCTAAAAAAGTTATTTAAAAAAAGCCGTTTCTCTTTAAGCTGATTGTAAATGATGTCTACCACATATAAACTTTTTGTAAAAAGAAACTTCGATTCATAAACCCACATTTAAAAAAGAAATCCACAAGAAAAAAAAGCCTGACAGGCACAAAGGAAAACAAATTCGCTACCGAGTAAACACCCGGGGGCCTACCTTCTTAGGCGAGAACAAAGCGTTTCCGCGACACCCGCTCCACTTTCAAGCTGTTACGTTTTTTGCCATTGGAATGACGACCTCGATTTCGCGCTTACCTGTGCAAACAACACGCGGACGCCACTAAAAGTAGCAACCCTCAAAAACATTGCGAGGTAGAAAGATTTAAAATAATACGAAGACGTCGTTCCTCCTCTTACGATTCGTTACGTTCTCGATTTAAATCACGGCCAAACTGTCGCCTGCCTCCCTCTTACCTGGAGAACTCGTTTGCATTTCGGGCTGCCGGAGAAGATGAATAAAAGATCTGGAAGGAAGATGTTTGGAGTATCAACATAAAAGAGTGGGCGGATAACCGAATTCTCTGCAGACCGCTTCAGCATTAAAAAAAACTTATGAATAAATTTTTTTAAAAAAGAAAGGACATATCGCAGGAGACTTGTCAGGAGCTTCCATATGAAGCAACAAAATGCAATTTGAAAAGCAAATACTGGCGAAATGATTGGTCACTGAAGTAGTCATTTGTTTTAGCCAATCTTTTATACTACTGTAGAGAAAATCGTTAGGGATTATTATTTGATCGAATTAATGTAATAATTGTTTTTGCTAATTTCATTAATATACTACAGACACACACACATTAAAAAACAGAAAGGAGAAAAATTTGGCAGCATTATATTGGTTGCTCGCTCGGCTCTTAATAAAACTTCACAACTACAGAAGACGCCGTTTCAGCTGTTTGGGACAGTTAGTGACTCTCAGAGTTATGGCCAACTCCTACGTTGATTGTGTGCCTTTTTGAATTCAATCCGAGTCGAGTTTTTGAACTGTCGTCGTTACAGTATTTACACAGTTTATTTTATTTTTAGAGACTTAAAATATGAAGGCAATAAATTTTTAAAGTCTTAAAATGTGAAGGCAATAAACTGGCTATTTATCCTTTTTTTAGGGGGGGGGAAGTCGGCTTTTGCAGTATAGCTTTTGAAATATCTATCACCTGCATTTTTTAGTTTTTCCGTTGAAAATCACAGTGTTCTCTAACTTACGCAACGTTTTCAAAAAATAAACCAAACAGAGAGAGAGAGGGGGAGGAAAGGATAGTGATCAATATAGAAATTTCATGATTTTTTCAAATTGGTAAAGACTTAAATTAATTGAGACAGATGATAATTTTAAAAATAATAATGTTCTCGCATGATAGCTTGAAATTTGCGATAGTAGATTAAATTTTTCATTTTTTTTAACTATCGTTATTTTTAATCTTTAATTTTTTCAATTTTACTATGAGCGCCAAATCTGACCTCGTGAACCAATTATCCTTTTATTGGTGTGATGTGGAAACTCGAAGAAATGTGGAGTCATCCCAAGTTCGTCTTCGCCTTCTGATCGGAGTACAAAATTGCAAGGTATGTGATGATTTCAGAGGCTCTATAGATGATTTTAAAGAAGACGTTAATGCAATTACCTTAAATTGTGACCAATAGATGATGACAAAGATGTAGATTTAAAACAAGGGATTTTATACATTAACATATACAAATCAAGATTGCTGTTTTGAAAAGGCAATTTTAATCTGCTGTCTTGTTACTTTCTTCTTTTTTTTTTTTAATGAGAACCATAATTAATCAAACATTTTTTCATATTGTGATATTCTGTTAGTTTATATAGTACTCTTTTATCTCAAACATCATAAAGATATTTATCCTCATTCAACTATAATTTTTTTTTCTTTTATTTCTGCAAGTAAATTTATTCAATAGCGAAAAAAGTATGGGAACTCCCTTTACGTGTTTTTTTTCCCTGTTTATAAAATCATAAACTATACCAAAGAACCTTATTAATATTTTCTTTCTGCAATCAGTATTTATTTTAATCAGTAAAAAACTTGTTTTTAATTGTTTTTCCTATAATTTGGTTATCTTGATCTCTTTTAAATTAACATTAATGAATATTTCAAAGTAGCTATATTTGAAAGAAGAAAAAAACTCTTTTAAACTCTAAGAGCACGGATTACCATTAATATATCATCTATTCTAAGACCCGAAATTATATAGCGTATCGCTTATTTAAAATTAACAACGCAATGAAACATCAGCCATTGAAATTCATTTTTACTTTTGAGCACCTGTTTCAGATTTAAATATTTCTGTCACTGTTTTAACTTTCCATTCTAGGTCTTTCATAGCTTACAGTATAATCTCATCATCAAATGTCCGGCACCTTGAACAGGAGCAAATTAAAAAAGTTCCACTTATATTTAATTTTTATTTTTTGGGATATAATTGAAATTTTGTAAATTGCTATATTTGGCGTTTGAAAAAGAAAAAAAAAAAAATTACTATTTCGCAACCGTATCAGAGTACGTCTCTGTTATTTATTGTGAGTACTCGGCAGTTGAACCTGCTTGTTTAAGCTATTTTTTATTCACAGTTTCAGCTAAAAATATTCAAGCGAAACTCTTTAAATAAACAGCTTATTTTTAATACTCATTTATTGTTCAGTTTATTTTTTATGAACATTGATACAACCTTTTCTTTCTTCTACATATCTTTATTTCTAACGGGAACATATGCAGAAACGTAACTCATATATAAACATAATATCATTTGCATCTGGTTTAAACATCGAATATTAAGTATAAAACGCCTTTCTTTTATTGCCGAGTTACTTTAATGACGCATTAAAAAACCATAAACAGACACTCAATTATTAGTTACCAAAGTTTTTTCCAAGCATTTTGAAAACCTTAAAAGAATTCCTAGAAAACAGCAAAAACTAGCTAAAATTTTTTTAAAAAAAATGCTTTTTTCTTTAGTATTATTGCCCATTCCAAAAAAAAAAAAAAAAAACACCTAAAACAACGTATCTGAAAAGGTTAAAGATTAACAAACACAATACTTCATTCTAGTCACCAGGAACATATTCTTTTAACACTCTCTTAACATAAATCTTTCCACTTGAATCATGCAGGTCATTGCTACACCATTGTCTATCAGGTTATCGCACGTGTAGCTTCAGACGACTCATCAACCTGGCTCCAGTCTAAGTACAAATTTCAACCCGTTCCTTTCCCAATACGTATAAATCGACAGGAAAGAGAGTGACCTCTTGTAAACAATCCTCCTTCCTTTCCATATCGAACTTTGTACCATAGGAACTCGTTCGCTTTTGGAGTTTATTTTCCTAACATTGTTATCAGCTTATCTAGTATCTCTTCTGAACCGTGAACCATCTCTCTCTCTCTCGTTCACACCTCTGGCGAATGAGGCCATATCGACAGACCATTCCGCAGTTTAGGAGATCGTCCCTCCTGGCCGAAATGACCAGAGATCCACTCGCCGTTTTATAGCGTCCTGTCGTTAAAGGGCTATAAAATTAAGCAATGCCGGGCATAATTAATTTCGGAACTCGAATACTGAGCAGAAATGACTTCAAAGGAGAAGAGGCGATTTAACCTTTTGTCACCACTTTGAACTTTAGGGAGTATTTACGGGTGCTTTCAGCTACCCTATATTGGTGGGTTTCAGTTAAAAGCCAAAATAACTCATTGCCTTTAAAACTGTTATAAAACATATTGACTTATACAAATTAATGAACAATGGATTATTTTAAAAACAGGGGGTAAACTAACACTTCGGAAATGTTTTAAATAACTAGTATAACTAAATTTTAAATAACTAGTATAACTAA
>JAPMOQ010048382.1:2130935-2168222 GCA_026543055.1 Argiope trifasciata
TTTTAAATAACTAGTATAACTAAATTTTAAATAACTAGTATAACTAACTAAAATTTGTGATAAAAAGTGTAGGCATGAATCTGAAGTATTAGTAATATGCAGAGTGGTTATGATTAAACTTCCCTTACAAACAGTGTCCTACAGTGCAAACAAGTGAACGGATTGCAACGAAATTTGGTATATAGATTATGCATGAGATGCATTCAAAAAATTGAGAAAAAAATTAATTCCAAAATGTACAGCAGAAGGCGCCTCTTCTGGGAAAATATTACATTTGACCCAATAAACTACCAAAACGAATACAGAAACAATATTTTTTAACTAGTTACTGATCACCTTGCCATCGAACAATATTAAAGAAAGGTAAGGTAAAAAAAATAGTAGTAAGACAATAGTAATAATAATAGTAAACAATTCAGTTTAACAGTTTATTTAACAGGGAAAAATAAAACAGTTTGCAGACGCAAGAATGGACTAGGACGAAATAGCACAAGATGAGGAGTTGTTAATCGTGTCCAAGACGATAATGCGAAAGGTGCTCCATGTGACCACTTACATTCATCTGCAAAATTGCACGTCAATGGACAGCGCGTTCAACTGCAGATCGTAACTGATCAGTTGTGATGCTTCGCACATGTAGCATTAAGAAGTTTACAGCTTTCCCCGGTTTTTTTTTCGTTTATTACTCACAGTTCTTGTTCTGCATTTTCAACATTACTTCTGTATTCCGTTTTGGTCGTTCATTGTGGGAAATTTAATGTTTCCCCCGAAAGACGCCCTCTGGTAAACATTTTGGATTTTTTCCCCCCGAAATTCCGAGAGTGCATCACGTGTATAGACCAAATTTCGTTGCAATCAATTCACCCGTTTGCATTGTAGGGTGCTATTTATAGGAAAGTTTAATTATAGCCACTCTGTATTTAGCCTTAACACGTATTAGCCTTAACACTTATATTAAACACGTATTCACTTAGCAAGTGCTTTAGAGTCCCGTTTAAGCAGTGCATTATTTAAAAGAAAAACACAATCAAGAGATAATGCCCAATGCTCAATCCAATTGTATGTAAATATATTAAGACATCAAAAAAATATATATATACCACATTAATAAGACGGTGCAAGGAACACTTGTTACAAAATATGAACAAGTTTCTTTGGTGCGTTGGTTTATATAATTTTATATGTTTTTAAGAAAGATAGATAGCTATGAAAAGCTCTCCGATATTGGTGGATTTCAACAAAAAGTCAAAATAACTAATTGTCTTTAATTGTTACAAAATATATTAGTGAAGGCAGATTAATGAACAATGGTTACCCGAATAATAGGGAGTAAACTAACACTAATTTAAATAACTAGTATTTGAAATATCAAGAAACGTTTAAAATTAAAAAATGTACACATAAATCTGACATATTTAAAAATTTAAAATTATATTTAAAAATATTAATTTTTTTATTAGCAAACCTGAAATATATTTTTAATATAGCGATTACAAGCGGCTATATCTATTTAATGAAAAATAATTTATCGATAAGAGTAATTCAGAATGTAGACATCAAAATTTCCCATTCCCAAAACAATTGAACTAAAAGTATGCATTTGTAATGCGCTTGCGTCAGTGGCTGCATACATACTTCATAATGTATGGTGTGAAATGGATTACCGCCTAGATATTGCTAGTGTGACCAAGTAAATTCACATAAAACATCTATGATGTATATATACAAAATTTTGAAGATTTGTCATTATTTGTTAACCTTATCGATAAATACTTTCTCATTAAATATTTATAGCCGTTTGTAATCGCTATTTTGGTTCTGAATTACCCTATATATTTAACTTCCTGAACGGAAAAAAGAAATATAGTTTTAAAAGTAGTTAATAGTAACTTATAGTTTAAAAAAATATTTAATAGTTAAGAAAAGGGCAAACAACGCTTCTAGAAATTAATGAATGATGTATTATTTGATTTTCTAGAACAGCATACGAGCTTAAATTAAAATGATTCGTTATCAAACAGCGCCGCATCTATATATAAATATAAATAAAGATTATAGATATAAATATAGATAGATTGCGATTCCAAGATATTATTATACAACAGTAAAAAAAATTCTTTTGACAACTAAAACATTTTAAATCAATCAGTGATATTCATAACAAAATATTTCTTTGACTCGCTTTTGATCATTTGCAAGTAACTAGTAATTGAAATTTGTTCTTTAATGGAAAAATTTCTTCAATCGGGCAAAATAAGATTTTTGTTAGATAATCAAATTTAATTTGTCATTTTAGTTAGTTTCAAATAATAACGCTTATGTAAAAAAAAATTTCATATATGTATATAGTTCATATAAATATTGTATATACTTAACAATTTGATGGACAGCATGCCTTCAGGCACCAAGTTCTTGAAAATGTTAAGACGGAACACCTTACGACGTAAACGGTTTAATCCGTTCTGTCATATCACATATTTTTAAAATTATGCGTTGTGACGCAATGCCTGTAGGCAATGCGTCAAATTTAGTGGTGTCTTAGCAGGCATAGCCCCAAGGATGTATTGTTCAACAATGTGTTAATATTCGATTTTCTTAAATATAGATTTTATACATCCTTTTAAAGAAAAAGGTACATACAATAATTCTGTTAAAGTATCTTATGTCTTTAACAGGGCATTTAGCACAAATACAACGAATATGAATAGCAATAATCGTACAGTTTTGTATATATTGTTAAATTACTATTCGTTTCAAGATATAATGTATCAGTGATTTCTTGATATGCAATTCTAAAAAGCTTACTAGCTTTTCCCATAATTCCTTTACTCAAACGACATAAAACGCACTGCCTCACTATACAACCCTCTGATCACCCCGGAAATAACTCAGCAAGCAACAGTGACTTTCAGAAGTGCTCCCCGAAAAAGCCAGGCACTTCTCACCACACGAACCAACCCCCTAAACCCTGCAATTTACTTTTCTACACACCATATTTTAAGGAATGGAGTGCGGAACTGGCAAAAGCACTCCATTCTGTCCTCTTAGGTAACAGTAGGTGAGGCCACCCCTGCCAGTAGGCACCACCATCGATAATGGATACACTGGAAAGGTTTCTTGGGCAGGGGCGGTTTTCTCACGGCAGGTGTCCGCCCTTGGACACCGGGTCTATAAGTGCTACTCACTACCCCTACACAAAGTGGAAAACTAAGATTATGTATTAACCGTAGAGAAAGGCTTTGCGGTGGTAAAGTTATTGATAATACATAAGAACCAAGAGAGAAAGTTAAAAATCTATAGTCTGGTAAAAGTTAAAATAGTTAAAATATTCGGTTCATTATTTGTTATTGAAAAATTAAGTAGGATTAACCAGTTAGATTTTGTTCTTACGAGCTGCCAAAACTTTTCTGTTCTTTTTGATTATTATTTAATCCACGTAGCTTTCTTTTAAACCATAGATAATATATATAAATGAATTTTTCTTGTTCGTACTTTATGCGCTGCTGTACTCTTCATCCGATTGCAGTAAAACGTGGCCAACTTATTGCTTGTACTTACGCGAAGGTTACAGGCATAGTACAATTACTACATCTAATATACAAAAATGAATTTTTGTTTGCACATATTTTATAAACTAGTGTAGCGTTTATCCGAATGTGATAACAGTTAGCTGCTCTTTGTCAACTTATTGCTTGCATGTGCGCTTTGATTACAGGCTTAGTAAAATTCTTATATCTAATATTGAACCAAGAAAATCCATAAAAGGATATTGAACCAAGAAAATCCATAAAAGGATATTGAACCAAGAAAATCCATAAAAATCCAAGAAATCCAAGAATTATATGTCAGGCAGCCAAAAAATTTGTTTTTGCTGTAGACGTAAAAATAAAAAAAAACCTTGTCTACTCTAAAGCACTTGAATAATAAAGTATACTACATGTAATTATTTATACTTCTTCAAATGTCATTGTATTTGAATTGAGTTATTAATTGCAGGTTAGAAAATAAAAATCGTTCTTCCTCTCATTCCTAATCAAATAAGGATCTATTTCTAATTTCAAACGATATTTCCAAAACAATATCTTCTGGAGCGGCAGCGTGCCGAGTACCAGCTAATCTATACTTATAATAAAGCTCAATGTGTGTGTGTGTGTTGGTGCTCTACAGGTCAGACCGTTGGACCTCCAGCTACCAAATTTGGTACACGTATACCTTAAAGATCGAAAATGTGCACCTTAGAGCGCTTTTTTCAAATTTTTAATTAAAATTAATTAAAATTTAAGCGAAATTTAGACGTTTTTCCGCTATAACTTCCGAACATATTATCGCACAAACATGATTTTTACATCAATTTAAAGATTAAAAAATTAGCTTTCTTATGGTATCAGTGTTTTAATGTATAACTTAAACCTCTATTTTTAACGAATTTTTAAAGAAATATTTTAACCATGTTTTTTTAGCACGTGACTGGATAAAATAAAAGAAAACAATGACGGAAGTTCAGATTAAAAAAAAAACTATCATCACAAAATAAATCTAAAGAAATGCAACTTTTAGCACGTGAATGGATAAAATAAAATAAATATAAAATGTGATGTTTTCTACAAAAATTAATGCAAAGCAAAGGTTTTTATCATAGAGCTGGGATACTGATAAGCTCTATGGTTTTTATGATCGTTTGCAATACCTAAATAATTAATTCAACAAATCCCTTTTATTTACGGTAAACCTGATTGAATTTTGACAGAATATGCATTGAAATCCCGATTTAATGGCATATTTCTATAATTGTATACAAAATCTGTATCATTAATTCAATATTTTCCCCCCTTTTTCGCTTTCTTTAAAAAAACAAATATATTTAATATTTTGGCAACATCAGCGAAAAAAACATTTTGAATATTTTGGAAGCATAACCGATAATTAAAACTGACAGATTTGTAAAATTAACGAATATTATTAGCAAAACGTATTCTTTTAGAACTTTCCGTCCATCATCTTAAAGAAAATATTAATTTCAGGCCAATCAATGTCCAGAATTACTTCAAGGCTAATGAATATTCGATATAATTGAAAATTTTAGAACGCATTACTCATGGCGAACCAGCTGGTCGACAAAGGCGGCTAGTTACATATAAAATTAAAGATCAAACGATATATTTTGATAATTTAATTATCTGATTTATATAATATTATTTATCTTACCGTAAAATGATTAACTTTCAATCCATTTATTATCTGAATATTCAGGTCACAGTTCGCGTTTCCGAACACGTTCGGAGCACTTTGAGAAAAATATGGTGTAGATATACTTTATCCATATTTCTAGGTTTAAGATTATTCGAAATTAGTACTAGGAAGTCAATATTTGAAATAAACAGTAGTTTTTGAAAACTGGCATTTAATGGTATAAATTTAAGCAAATTTCTATAAAACTTCAAATTAACTACACAAAAAACTATAATTCTCATCCTAACAAAACTTGTACTAAAATAAACTGCATAGTTTTTTCCAGGAAATGAAACACAATCGTATGGTTGTAATAATAAATAAAATTTTTACAGCCAACTAAAGATTTATAACGAAATTTTTAGTAAATTTTTGACATTATTATTCAAACAATAGGCTGTAGATTACAAACTATCTACTCGATCTAAATTCTTTTAGTACATTCCCTAGAAAATGTGATAAAAACAAATTCCATCAAATTTCATAGGTAATAGATAATGATATTTTGTGTTATTTGATTTGAAGTCAGCAAGAAATGAGTAAAAATCAGTTTTGAGAAAAATGCATTTTAAGTATACAGTAACTTGTTTTAAAAATAAATTATAGGCGTACATACTTAAAATTCGCATTTATAGTTTATAATATCTTGCTGCTAATTTTTTTTTAAAGAATTTCTGACAACTTTTTATTTTGGCAGCGAATGCTGCTTAAATTCCTTTATTCTGTCTTTGTCGAGCTCATCAAATGTTCTAACTGAATTTGCACTAGGGTGCACTCCAACAACCTCAAAGATATTTTGTAATCCTATACAACCTTCTTTAAAATGTATTACAGACCTAAATACCCCTAATCTGAGCTCAACAAAGACTTGTTTAGGTACAAATTTCCACAAACACTTAAAACTCATTGACATTTTGTGTTTATCTATGCAAAATATTTTTCATATTCAAAACTAAATTTTTTAACAGATTTTTAACATGTTTTTTTAAATCGCTATTTCCGGTTATTTAAATGTCCAGGTTTATCGATCATTATGAAAATATTAATATCTTGACTTCTAATTAACGTAGAAACAAAGGTAAACCCAATTTCGAATAGTTCAAAGATTGGTCTATCCAATAATTTTAAAAAATGTCGTGTTTTGAGAAAATCGTCCTTTTAAATGTGTTTGGATACCTTAATGACAATTTGTATTCCAAATGTAGAGTTGCATACTCAACAATAAAAGTACTTATAAATTTGCGAGAAAATATCTCTAACCTTTCAAGTAGTGTAATTTAATTATACTGTTGATTCTAATGCTATCAAGTCTTCATACAAACAACTATCAGGCTACAATAGATAATTATTAAATTAACTAAGCGATAACTTCTATCATCATAACCGTCAAGCCTTAAGGGATGGATAAAGGTTTTTAGGGATCTTAAGCAATGCAGCTGTCCGAGTCCATTAAGGCCCATTTATACACCCGAAACCTAGCATTTTCAAAAAAAAAAAAATTCATTTTAAATCTACACAATAGTTAATGTACATTATGGTAAAATGAAATAGATAATTTTATATTCCTTTTGATGAAAAATATTTACGATTACAAAAGTTTATACTATGTCACAGTTATAAAATATTTTAATGAAACCTAAAAAATAATTCATGATTAATTAAAGTTTTTAATACATTTTAAATATTCAAAAATTAAAAGATCATATGATTTTTGAATTTATCAGTCGAACTAGTAAGACTATACTACGCGGCCTAAATTTTAAAATGTGTTTAAAAAATCGCAAAAAAAAAAATTTTGACATTAAACAGCTCACAACAGAATGTATTTGAAAATTGTAAAAAACATGGCTCTAGTAAGTCAAATGAAAGCATGGAATTAGATTAACTTGAAAATAATGTCTCTCTATCCCCCCCCCCAAATCGAAACCTTGGCTGGGCTTTACTTTCCTTCCACACTGTGGGTCCCTTTAAGAATTGTTCACTTAGTCTTTTTGATAATTTGACCCAAGTGTCATATATGCACAGAATAATTCTACTTTTAAATTAAAATTAAGGCATTAGATAGCGTTATAATCTGATACAAAATCATGTGGTTTCTATAAACGTTTTAAAAATCCAATGAACTCTGAATTGAATCATTTGAACAATATATTATCACAACAGAAGGTATAATTCAATTTGAAAATGGGCAATAAATTAAAGGATTAAAGTATAATTTTTTAAAATTATTCTAAAGCACACATCACTAATTCTGCTTGTAAAACACAATTTTTAATAAGGACAATGTGTTATCTATATACACATGAATTCTTATATCTGAACTGTGCTATGGCATCTCTTAGTACGGTAAATAAGAAATCTGCAATAAATGTTGATAAGATGAAATCAAAAACGGATTGATTTGGAAACAGGAGGATTATCTAAAACAATTCCCAATATTTTCTTTATAGCGTCTAATCTCACAGATTAGATAACTAAAACCAACTTTTGAATACTAAAATGAAGGTGAAACTGGTGAAAATCCAACAAAGGTCTAAACCTTTATTTCCACTGATTTGATTTGCAAATAGAATTTATCTACAGGAATTTTTCGGCATAACTCCTAAGTAATCTTATCATTACTGGTATAATCTAACAATTATATCAAGAAGAAACAATATATATATGCTGGAAAAATTAATTACAGTAAATTATACTCTTTAATGTTCAATTACGAATTATTACAACACATTCACAAATAGAATCCAGATATAAAAGAATTGAAAATTAAAATTTATTCTAACTGAAGTTCAAATTAATTTTAAAAAAAATTTAATTTTAAAATACTGACAAGGAAAAGAAAATTTCTTTACAACAAAATATTCATATAAACAAATGAAGTTAAGTAAAATAGGTTTATACATTTGAATTATATATTTAATTTATGTACTGCATGTCATTTTATTTATGTATTGCATATTATTGCTATGTATGAGGTTTGCTTTCTTTAGTAAATTAAATTTGAATTTTCGCATTCTTTGACTCTCTGAGAATGAACAAATACTGGTTGGCTGCCAATTGTATTATAAATTTAGACAATTCATTAATAATATACCAACATTAATGCCAGATTTTCAATGCAATTTTAGTTAAATAGAAAATGTTCCTACTTAAGATGCCTCTCCCTCTAAATGAGTCCATAATGCAGGTTGATTTAACGTGCTTTACCTATGAATTTGACTTTCCAAGTACAGAACATATCCAACATATATTAATACCAACTAACCAAAAAAATTCATTTCGAGCTGAAACAAGCACATGTTAATCCTAAAATTGCAAATAATAATTACTAATTCGCATTACTTAAAATCTTGACCTACAAATTTGACTTCTTAATTAGATGGCATATCCTGCATATTAATATCAACTAACCAAAAAAATTCATTTCAAGCTGAAACAAGCATGTGTTTATCCGAAAACTATAAATAATAGCACTTATTAACCATTTAACTGTTTTATTTTCTTTACTATCTAATAAGATGACACTTTCTATTTTGGGAACATTTTTTTATTTTGAATCAAATGAAAATCCATTAAATACTTAACTATGTATTCGAACTCATTTTAATATTGAATTACAATCTTTATGAAGGTTTTATTTTTTGATTATAAGTAATAAAATTGGATAAATCTATGTACGTAAGGCAATCGGGCAAAATAGTAAAGTTGTTAATTTCAAAGATCAAGACGTTAAATAACGAATTTTTTTAACATCCTTATAAGATGCCATAACCTATTTGAGATATTTATTGTTATTTCAGTCCTTATATTTATCTGTATAAAACGTTAATGTCGCAGAAATTACTCTTAACGGCAACAGTTAAACGTAGAATAATTCCTTTAGAAAGTTTCAAAGCATTTCATCGAACGTTTTTACAGTTGCTTTTAATTCATCGCCTCGTTAATAAATAAAACTGCAAAATACTAATAAAATGTTCAGGATTGGATTAACCAAAATCTCTATTTAGTCAAAGAAAACACAAAGCTTAATCGAACGCGGAAATAGGCTTAACTGTTGTCTGATGGGTAATTTACTATGACTCACCTATGAAAATCGATGTCCGCTTTTTTCTAAACTATTTTCCCCACAAAAAATGGTTTCTGCATTATCTTACAATAAAAAAAAAACTGCCTTTCTAATTATATCAATTTCATCCCAGTCGAAAGTTTTCGTAATTTTTAATAATTTTTTAATGTAATATATAGTTTACAACACTTAATTTTTAATGTTATGATGCAAACAAAATATTCAATAACATGTTTTTGTCAATGTTAAAGTCTAACTTAGAAAAAATTCTTTCATTGGAAATTAATTAATTTCTGCTTCTATTTCATAGTCTATTACATATCTTGCAAGGGTTAAAATTTATATTGCCGCATTGAAAAGATAAATCAAGTCTTCATAACCTAATGGTTATAACAGTCTCTTAGTCAAGAGCTCGTTAGTACGAATCCCTGTAGATTCAAAATTTGGACACAAAATTTTCCTTAATTTCTTTTCCCTTTATTTCGTGTTCCAGAAGATTCTGGATCTTTCTTTAGTTTACCAAATAAATGCTCTGGACTTTTCTCACTGTCTCCAGAAAAGTATTCAGGAACTTTTTATGCTGGTATTAAAGCCGAAGATCTCTCAGTCACAGTGTTCAAAGTCGTGTTAATAAATTGGTTTAACTCTACTTCCTGTATGTTCTTGTGTTCTATTGACGTGAAAATATTGATTCATTATGATAAATTCAGGCTTTTCTCCTTATAAAATAAAGTGCAATTTTTCAAACAAAAAAGTATGCATTCCATATTAATATTTAACAACCTAAAAAGTCTGATTTGGATACCCAAGTTGGGCGTCAAAAGCAGATAGTAATGTGAAAGTCACTTGAGATACTGAAGCAACACAAAAAGACGTTTGCATTTGATACTGATTACTTAATTGCAATTTTAAATACTGGAAATTCAGCAATTGGATGCACGTTTCACATACATCACTGTAAGCGATGATGTTAATTCATTGTTTAAAATCTGTATGAAGTGAGGAGATGATAAAATACGCATGATAAATTATACTTGGCCAATTAGTAAAATTTAAATAATTAACATAGCATTACGATCTAACTCCGTAGAGTACTTTAAAACTGACATGCAGGTGATGGCAGGTTTGTATTTATAACCAGCGGGAGTACTCTCTAATAAAGGTGTTATTCGAAAGAACGCCTAGCAGAGCAATGGCAACTACGAAATATTACCCTTAGACGTGAATTTAGCATTTTTACTGAATCAGTCGGGTTTTTTTTTTGGCGAGTTTTTGTGGTGGTTTCAACACTTACGTGCGATTAATAGGATTTGAAAATCGTATGTGTTTTAAACGTGTTTTCTTTTTCCGATTGAAACCCAATTTTGACACAAAGTTACAATTGTAGACACAAAATTCCATATCCACATTAATATATTTAAGTCTATGCGTTTTTTTTATAGTTATTGCGCTTATCTCTAAAAGTACAAACTGATAGATGGTCACGCTCTTATTGAATCTGGTTCAAAATTTGACGGATGTCTACATTATGGATGTTAATTCTACGTATCTAATTTTATCTATCTAGCTCTCTTCATTTTAAAGGTATCGTGTCAACTAATGTTCGAATAGCCGGACAAATAGATTCCTTCAAAAAGATTTTGTTCAATATTTGATAGGAATCAGCATACTTTGTACAACGCTCGAATATCTAATTTCAAGTGTCTGTTCAAAATGCTCTTCAGTTATCTTTATCACAGACAAATAGGCGGACATTTCAACAAATGTGTTTTTTGAAATTAAGAAGTCTGAAACGTGTAGATTTGTTAAAATCTCAAATGAGTATGTTTTGCCGATCACAATTTCTCTATATTCTGGATACTAGAAAGTAAAAAAGTAGTCATCCAGAAACTTATCTGGAATGCTAAAATTAATTTTCCTGATAGTATTACAATAAAATGACTCAAAACTGCATCTCATACAGAATGCTTGTGCTCATATAGAGTGCTCATACTTATTGCTTCCATTATTAAAAAAAGTGATCATGGAAATCCATTTAATTCAAACTATACTTCAACCACAACAAGCACATTGATCAAAAAGCTATAAATGGTTTGAATTATATACTAGTATGTTTAATCAGTTTTATCACCAATACATTTAAAAAATCTGTATATCCCATGTATAATTAATTTGCATTAAATGCATTAATTAGTGATTAAATATAATAAACTTTAATCTTTTTCTATAATATCTGTAGTTTATTGCAACTTAACAAAGACAAGCATAATTTTTTTTTTGTCTTTGTAGAAACTATTCTATTTTAAGTTAAATACACAAAACTGATTTTTTTTTTACTAACACATATTCAAAATATTTGCAATAAAGTTTAATTAGCTAAGCTTATAAACGAAAAGAACAATCACGCATCTATTAAGATCGGAAAAATATATAATTATATATTTATAATATAAAAATAAACAATTATATAAAATTATATAATTGTTATAAATATATTACATAGTTAAGTATATAACAATTATATAAATAAATAACAGATAACATTAAAACACAATTCTTGGAATGAAGTAATAAAATACAGAATAACATTAGTAACTTAAAACTCAGTCTTTTTTGTAAATAGCTTTTGAAAGTTTATTCTTTTGTTTATAACTGAAAATAATACAAATTTTGTGATTTGGATTATCTACGTAATTAGATTACTTCATTTTTGCTACCGTTTAATTATAGTGTAAAAGGAATTATGTAATGTGTGAATCAAATGTGATTCACTCGTCAGCTAACATATTAACAGCTCTTAGAAACAAGAAAATTAATTAGAAAACGACATTAAAAACAAAGAAAAAAGAATTACCTTTATTTACAGTTGTGGGCTGATTTTCCCTAAACATCTCCACTGCAAATTATTTAATCTACGCTAGAAACCCTAGTCCTTCTGCCTCTATATTCATACTGTAGACTACCCGAATAGTCCAGCACCAGTACAGGATAAGTCTTATCGGTCTCCAACAGGTACACACAGCGATTACCCACCCCCTTTAACTCAACACTACATGTAAACAAAGCGTCAACACAGGAAAAAGTGTTTATAGGTGGCGAAAGGCTTAAAGTCCATGTACCTACGCAAATAAGTTGATACCGGAAGTTCAAGGTCAGCCGAATCTTCAGCAAATAAATTATTTTCTAGAAGCTCGCAGAATTAATATGTTTACAAATTGCAACAAGATCAAACTTTTCAGCAACAAGATCAAATTTCTAATGGAATCAATAAGAAGGCTCTTGCTGTATACAGTAATATGTAAATAAAATATACAAATAAAAATGTGTTAATGTTTTTCCTTCTGTTTAAAATCAATATTCGAAACCTGATCGATGAGATTTCAATTAGAAACTTCATAGAACGTTGATTGAAATGAAGTTTTCGCATTTAGGTATTTTAAAAGGAATTGCTTCGAATAGCAACACTTAAAACGATTCACACAAATGCTGATCTTTTTAGTTATTTTTCAGCGAAACGCAATGTGTTTATATTGATTTTACACGATTGTAGACCGTTGCAAAATATACAAAGATACGACGAGTATTGATGCATATCAACTGATTTCGAAATTTACAAATAGTAATAGTTTTTACAATGAATACATTTGATACAATTTGAGAATATTCCAGAGATAAAAAATTAAAAATAATCTTTAATGCATCTTTTCCGACTTAAATCCATTTTAAATATATAATAACTGGATCAAAAACTAGGTCGGTATCCTGGTCAAGGGATAGCGAGATCTTCCCGTGATCTGTGCATCCAGGGTTCAAGCCCTGATTCGGTCCTGGTTGTTCTTCTCCTGTGTTCTATCTGTGAATTATAAAAGAGCACCCCTGTAAAAGCGAGTGTGTGAGTGTCATCTTCATATAAGCTGGAAGTCAGATTTCTGCCCTTGGATGCATAGGGTTCTTTACTCTCTGAAGCTACTGCACCCCCCCCCCTTCCCTTGCAACGTCGACACGACATCACCTGTCATTAAGTACTAGATATTCATATCTTTTTTATATATTTGTATTTTTAATGATTTAGTTTTTACATGATTATAAGACTTTTATAGATACTTTTAGACTTTTTTAATCGTAAAATAATAAATACTTATTTTTAAAAGTTCCATTACAGTTAAAATATTTTTATTAAAATATGCATAATTACTATAATTCATCGTAACTGTAAATGAAACGTTTGATTCAGGTTATTCGATAAAATATAACAAGAGTTCTTTTCAACTTAAAATGTCTATGATTGAAAAGCGTACTAAAATTTATTGCATTTTTTCCTTCTTCCTCTAAAGCTCTTCCAAAGACTTGAAAAAAAATTCGACTTGAAGCCTCATTACATCATTACTAACGTAAATGAAACCTTTAATTGGATAAAATATTATAAACAAAAGCTCCTTTCAATTTAAAATGCCTATGATTGTACATACATACTAACATTTAAAACATTTTTTCTTCTTTTACTATAAAGCTCTTACAAAAGCTTGAAAAAAAAATCCGACTTGAAGCCTCATTATATCATTATTATACTTATGTAACCTTTTACATAATCCACATCCTAGTTTTCAACACAGGAATCCAGCTGAAACAACAAGAGAGCAAATGAAAGAATGTTGGCAATGGAATCACGTGTTGCAGGGCTTCACTCTGAGGCCACTCAATCAAGCGTCTTTTAGATCCTGGCGATGAGCCGAGGTAGCAGGTGATGCTAACCTTGTTTATTAGCATCTCCTGGAGAAATTTTTAGGAACAGGAGTTGCCTTGGCGAAATTCCCGGTGGGGTCACTTACCGAACATCATCGGAGGGAACAAATACGTGGCGACTGAAAGGAACTAACAGAACGAAGCTTATCTATTGATGGTACTGAAGTTCAAAGAACCCACGGTTAGCAACAAAACAACTATACCACTTGTTCTAAAATATTTCATGGCGCACATTTCAATGGCAGATATTAATACGTCAGAATCTTCGATTTAAAAAATTATTTATATTGCAATCATTTAAAATTAGTCCAGAATATGAAAAATGTCTAATTTAATTTTGATTCAAATCACTGACTGTTTTTAAAACTTTTTTTTGTTTCTTTAAAATAACAAGGCTTATTCTTTGAAGTTACAGTTTAAGTTTTAGCAAATCACCGATTAGCACACTCCTCTTTTACACTTTTAAATATTTGATTAAAACTAACAAATAATAATAGAATATATGAAATACTGTTGATAAAATACCCTAAAAAAATGTCGCTATATTCAGAAGTGATTGAAAACTAACACTAACAATTCAGCAAAAATTAAGACAAGACAGCTTATTCCTGAAAAAGGCTGATAACTTTCCAACAAAATGAAACAAGATTTAAAGGTCATGTTAATATACAGCTGCTTAGCTAAACCAAACGGAGAAGTGTCCCCAAAACTTTCTTTAATACTCTCTAGTAAAATTTTCATGTCAGAGTACGCTTTACATGGTACTGTACTGCTGTACAATAATTATGAAATATTAACTTCGGATGCAAGTTTGGCATTTTTATCATATTATCCTTGGTGATTTATTTGGCTATTGATTCCCGGCATGCGGTTAATATAACCGTGTAATTTTGTAATTACCGTCATAACTTATATTCAAATAGCCGAACTTTCTCTGAATGGATTTTACTCAAAATTTGAATTTGTAAACTTGGTGTAAAGACTGTATACCAAATTTCAGCCATCAATCTCAAACCGTTTTTGAGTTTATCACAGACGCACGAATATTTTCCAAAAAAGTGTTTTTTGAATTCAAGGAGATCTAAAACGTGGAGATACGTCAAAATTTTGAGTTCAAATTTTTTGACGATTATTATTGCCATAATAGCATGGAAAAATCATCGGCTTTTTAAAAATAAAATATTGGATCCTTTAGCAAGAAATCTATTCAAAAGGTAAGTGAAGCGAATGATTTGATAAAATTAATATAAAAACATTTTTTTAAAAAGTTAGGATCGAATGAGTGAAAAATAAGTAATTGAAATATTTTATTCCTTTGTCTCAATGAATTGTGGTGCAAATGCGGTGATAGCAAGAATACCAGATAGTGACCGTTTCTATTTTTAGATTCTTTAATATTTTCTATAAAAAATTGTAAAAATATTTTCGATCAACACATTTCACAATAATTTGCATTAAAGCTGTTTTAAATTGAATTTATCTTAACTGTTTTTTAAGCAGTACATTATTTTAAATTCGCTTTAATGAAAATTCCAAGACAAAAGTTTTCTACAGAAACGATGATGAGAATAATGTATGTAATTTATAAGCAATATAATTTAGTTTATATGATACATGAGTATTATTATTATTGTTTTTCAAAAATATGAAATGCAAGTTTAATATATGCTGAAGCATTTTTTAATGATAATATTTAAAAAAAAAATCTCTTCAATGAATTTTGAATCACGATTTAAATATATGATTTAGGAGAGAATTACAAACCATAAAGGAATTTATGTATAAATTTTATATTAAACTTTTGTAATAAAGTAAAAAAATATTCAAAATTTCTTTTTAATAATAAATGTTTCTTTAGAAGTGGGTGTAGCATTTAAACTCTTTCACTTCATTAAAAAGAATGAAAAAATGTTCAAAAATTTCAATTGAATATCTTCAAAAATTAATTTGATTTGAAAAAAAGAGTTAATATGTATCGTTATTTTAATTTCTTGAAAATAGCATTATCTATCCCGTTTATAACAAAAAAAAGCCAAAATAAAATATATTGAACTTAATTCTTATCAATTTGATACTGGAACATCTTTGATCTCCTCAGTTAATCGTAACTACAAGCCGATTGATAAGTAGCTACTGATGACAGTCATTGGGATTTAAAATGTCAGTAAAATTATTCTTTCTAGCAGTAAGCGACATTTCAAATTACATAAAATCATTGATTTTTTTTTCTGTGCATGGCCATGTACAAATGAAATTTTTCTCTCTTAATAATCTATTCTGTATTCTAATCTATGCACTAATTCTCTGCTGAATTAAAGAATAAAAAATTCTTATAGCGTATATAAAAATATATTTTATCTATTATTTGCTTTTATTATTTCAATACTTAATACTGAAAAAAAGTTGAGCTCGAAATCATTCCAGAATATAAAACTAAATTTAGAAGGGAAAAAATTATTACAGACAGACGTGGGAAAAAAAGAAAATCTTCTCGTATTCTAGTCCACCTCTACACCTGCAAAAACCATCCGCAACTGAGATTAAGGCGACTGTGTAGAGGACCTGTTTACATTCCCATCACGACGGATTTCCAAGACCCAAATCCCACACACCCTTCTTCCTAAATCTCAATCCCCGACCTCCCCTGACGACGTCTCCCGTCGGTCGCTAATTAATCTCTCTAGAATCCCTCCCCCGTACCTCCGAAGAACATCCATCCATCCTAAATCGGACTCTCCCAAACAACGTCTCCTGAAAAGAAGATCCCCAGATCCTCCGCCATTCGCATCCATGATGATGGCAGGTCCCAGGATCAGGCATGGGGAGCACGATCTGTCGATACCTTGATTGCACAAGAACCTTACCTCCACCTATCCACACGAGACCCGCATTCCTAAGTGGCTACCTTTTCCCCTCCAAGCCCTGGCAAGGGAAGGGTTTTATGTTTTCCGTTTTAAGCCCTGCAAGGTGCAGGAAGTTGGTAAGTGGCATACCAAATAATGCTGAGAGGCACATTTAAGAAATGAGGGAATGAATCTTATGGTGGACTTAAGATATTCTAGAATCCCTCAACGTGTCTGAGATTAGAATTGCGAGCAGTTTCTAAGCAAGCTGAAGCAATAATTTGAGATCAATTGTAGAAAAAATACGAAAATCAAGAGCATTCATAAATTTATTCGGCTAGTAATAAATAGTTTATCTTGTATATTGGATAAAATAAAATTCGCTTGCATTAAAAAACACTTGCATTAATCATACCGTAGTAAATCAATATGCTAATAATGTCACTATATGTGAATTTCTTTTGAGAAGAATAAACTTCTAGATGACAATAATGTAATTTTGTTTATCTTTTAATTTCAATAATGTATATTTTGGTGCACCGGCGTTCTGGCAAATGAATAGTGTATCTTCCCCATGATCTAAGCGTTCCGAGTTCAAGTCCCTATTTGGGCAACTTCTTCAGTGTATTCTGTCTGTGAGGTGTGTGAATTTGCCCCCTTATAAAATGGGATTGTGCAAGTGAATGTGACACATGAGTAGCTAAGTCTTACTCTTGGCCCTCTTGGCCCGACTTAAAAAACAGCATAAGGTCACTTTGCTTAAAATCGTCAACTCCTCCGCGGGCTTGTCAATGGCAAGTGCCATTAGACACAACACAACAACAGTATACAGTATTTCCATTATTTTGGTAAATTAGTGAGAGGCAAAATAAAAGAAGAATTATTTTTTGAATTTTAATGAGCACTTTTAAAAACAGAAATGTGCATATTTAAAAACTTAGAAAAATAACAACAATGATTACATTTTCAATTTTAAATGCGAATTATCTTTTATCACTCAAACATTTCTTCGCCATAATCCGCAACCAAACTTTCAACGTTGATCATCGGAAATTCCGAAAACAAAGCCACCAACCCTGAAAACTTCTACGCAACACCACCTCCCTCGAAGTAACAAATTCTCCAATTTTCTTAAAGAAGGAATAACAAATTAAGACCCTCATTGCCCCAGCGCCGTGTTACTAAATTAGCTATTAGAAAAACACCGCCTCTGCAAAGCTCCGAAGCATCGCACGACATGCCACCCTCCCTTGTCATTTCCATAAAGTGTCTTCTACTTTTAAAGAAAAGAGGATAGTCGTCACGTTGTCAATTTTCCCTCCACATCTGGTTCTCGGTAAATCTTCATTTGTAACTGACATCATCATTTGCATATCAGGGATCTCCAGGTTAATGCTCACCGATTATGCGGCACCGCTGTCATAAATTACTCATTAATGTCGCATAAATCGCTCATTAATTCTACTTATACGGCGGTCCGAGGAGGCACTAAGCCCCCGCCAAGTCTAAAAGGGGCGCACGCTTATTCTCAGACACATATTTTCCGGAGAGGGCCGCCCTGGATATTTAAAGGAGAAGGAGGAAGATTAAATGAAATTTACGACGACAAACATTGTGGATGGAGACGCATGCTTGGGTTACCGGTCAAATTTTAAAGTGCATATTTTTGCCCGGACAGTCCCAATGGTAATTCATGCCTCCAAGCGTTCTGGGACGAATCCACGAGAAAAATAATTGAAGCTTTAAAGTACACCCAGCCATTCATTTGAAGTACATTTTTGTGCAGTCAGTTCAGTGATGATTAATTGGTAGACTAATTCCGTTTCCGATTCTCAAATTTAGGGCGAGTTAAATGCTGTAATTAATTAATTAATTTACAATAATAACCATTTTACCCTTTTTTGGAAATTTAATAAAAAATAGATTTTGAGTAAATTTTCTTTATTGTTATTGATCTTCATTATATATATATATATATATAAAGAAAAACTTGAAACTTTTTAATAAACTCCAAAAGCATTTGAAACTATCTTGATTCTTTTGCTATTGGCACATTTTGTAGTGCTGGCGAGCAGATACATTTATGGCAAATATTTTGCTTTCGAGCAAGCATACAAATTAAATCACTAATGGGAGTAGGAAAAATTAGCATTTGAACTGAATTCGAAAATAATCAAATTATAAAATACTACTTAAATATGTCAGCAGATTTACAGCAAATATTAAACTGATTGTATAAATAACTCATATTGAAAATCTTTCAAACATTCTGAAATCAAAAATGAAAATAAATGTTATTAATTTACAGAGCATATGCTAGCAAATGTTTCGGTTCAACAAAGGAATTTTTTTAATTCTCCGAATGCTTTACTTATACTCTTTTTTAATACGTCATAATTACGAAGTATTTGAAGGATTTAAACGATTAAAATAACATATTGGAATAATGAAATAAGGTGAAATATTTTTATTTAAGCAGAATTGCCTAAATTGAACTTAGGCTCGGACGAGTCTTGAAACACTGCATACAATAAGTAACATATTCCATAATTGAAAGCAACATACTACTTAACTTAATTCCAAATTATATTGGTTTATAGATTTTATTCATTTATAACAATATTCTTCACAAATTCATAGTTGGTTAGAATTTCCAAACACAGAGTTTACGTAGGATTAAATATATAATAAATACAAATTATGGAAATTATTCTATGCTAATATGATTCGCATGATAAATTTAAAAATTGTTCCAATTTCGAGTTACGCAGAATAAAAGAATTTCGATTTTATAAGTCGAACTTTAAATGCAAGATAGTGAAAGCTTCTCTAATATGTCAGCTTGACAATAAATGCGATACTCAGACCATATTTGGATGAGCCAGAGACAATATTGCACATTAGTGTTTACTATGTTCATATTTTACAAATTAATTACACATATACACATATATTTATCTGTAACTTTTGAGCACATTACATTCAAGAAGTATATAATATTAAAGCTAAAAACAACTTAATAAAGCAATTAAAACTAATTCAGAACATCAAATAGCTGAATAGACCTGGTGTCAAAACTGTTGAAAAACATTCATTAATTGGGCACAAGCAGTCCAAATATAAATCCATTCGCCAGCAGAAAACCTATATAAAAGTGTCCACAAATGACTTATTAAGCTTGTCAAGTGCAATAAATTAAAGGATTTTTTACAACGAGAGGATACACTTTAAAGCAGTAACTTGTATTTTATGGCGACAGTAACAAGATTCATACTTAGTCCTTCCTTCTTCCAAGAAAATTAATTTTCAGCCGTATTTACCGTGGATGGCTTTCAGCCAAAAATGATGTGTAAATACGGGATAGTCTTTTTTTTACGTCAATAAAGAGTCAAATAATATCACAACACTTTGTTGTTAAGATATAATTAAAAGTTACAAAAAAAAATAGATTGCAGAATATATATCTTGCTTTAAAGTGGAAAAACAGAATAAAGATAGGTTATAAAATCAAATGATTGGATAAAACAAGGGAAAATATACATATATAAAAGTTAATCATTTTTATTAATAGAACTCGTACAGAATTACAGTTCATTTATCATTTGCTTACAGCAAATCTTCATAAATATGATCACAAAATTTCACCGAGAAAATGAAGGTTGAAGGAATCTTCATTTTAACAATTAAATTTAACCCAGTTGTTAATTAGAAGCGAATAACACTGAAAATTAATTAAAAATCGCACAAAATCACTTCATCAATAGAAGTATATTGGCTTCAATATTGCCACACATTCTTATGAATGCAACAAAACAAAATTGCCTTGTTACTTAATACGACGAAATAACAAATCTCCAGTGCTGACAAGCTATTTATCAATATTTGTCACATGTTAGGTTTGATAGAACAGTTTAAAGGATTCATTTTTAAATTATAAATTTCAACTGAATCTGAAACCCATATCTAATGAATAATTTTACATCCTGTGTTGATGAAACAAAATTTTATAATTCTTCCATCTTCCTAATGTTATTTATATATTGGTAACAAAAATCCCCCAATCCCCGGTAGGTGTGTAGTGAAAAATTTAATAAGCTCGATAACAAGGTTTTACTTTAAAAAAGCACGAAAAAACAGAAGAAAGAAAGCCAAAACGTAGACACAAACAAACAAATCACTCAGAATAATCAAAAATACACGAGAAGCAAAATGTTTTTAAACAATCAAAACAACACTAAGTGATCAAAGTTTGCTTATTGGAGATTGACACTCTAAAAAAAAAAAAATACTTAGCTTCGCTTCAATTACTGCTTTCTTTCGATTCGATAGTTCCAACTCTGTCTTATGTTTTTACAATTTCCATGACAGGGTGAAAATGCTTCAAAAAGTATATTGTATCTTCTTTCTTAACCGAAGTTCAAAACTCACAATGATAAACTCAACTGAAGGTTTAGAGCGGTTTTCCGATCGATGAGTTCCAAATTACGATAATGCAAAATTTCCATTACTTTCAGGAACATTCGATTTTGTCATAAAAAAATATTAAAATATCTGTAAAACTCATGAAATTAAAATATCTGTAAAACTTTTTTTACCATGAAACTAACTGCATAGATAAATAATATTACAGATTCGTAACAATATTTCAACTAATTGAATAAATTCAACCCTTAGCTGCGATAACAATGTATTCATCAGGAAAATTAGATTTTCCGAAAGAGTTTCTTACTACAATAACTAAAAAAGTTATCATCAAATAAAAATTGAATGAATCAAAAAATTAGAAAATACTGAGTTTAAGCTACAAACCAATAATAAGATGATATCCATCAGTGCCAATATTTTGTAAAACAATATTATTATAAGCATCTATGAAAACTACTTTATTTAAATTAGACCCTTTGGAATTTACGATCTGTTATATTATTTGTTACAACTTCAAGCTTTATTTTAAACACAAACTATAATTTGTGAGACAAATCTCGTTCATGATGTTGGCTAATATTTAATAAAAACTATAATAAAAATAAAATTAAAAAATGGCACTAAGTCTCAATTCAGAGAAAGATGAGAAAACTAAGTAAATGACACACAGCTATTAAGTTAAATATCTACATTCGTGACAGATATTTCACTCATTCTACATTCGTGATTCAACAGTGCATTTCATTTAAAAAAAAACTAATATGATCTAGTCAAAGAATTTTGGAAATATGAATTTCAAATATTAATATTCAATAATTTCAGATTTCCCATGCATCTTTCGAAAGCGATTAATTATGAAAAAGTAAAAATCACATATACGATTCCAATTTTCAAGTTATGTGAGAATAGAATTATTTTAAGTCATTATTTAGCTTAATTAATTTAAGCCATTAACCAGGTAAAACCGTTTTGAAACAATCATGGAACTTCTCTCTTTCTCTATCAGTCTATATCCCTCCCTCTCTGTATTTTTTTTCTCTCTCTGTATATATTATATAATTTCATTTTTGATTTTTATAATTGGCAAACAAAGTTCTGGATCTCGACCAATTTCGAGATGGTGGAAAAACCCACATTGTTTTTCTAAATATCGAAGCATGCATAATCTGATAATCTCATGATTGTTCCAAACCGGTTTAAACTGGTCAATGACAAATTCATCAAGACAATTCGTAAGAATTCAGAGAATGAATAATTTGGAAATCAAGAAGTAATTTTTACGGGCGATACATCGCCGAATGGAGCAACCTTTTGTATTATTTTCTAATAACCATAAAAACGAAAAATTAATGCCACAAAAGTGATATATAGCTAATTTCTTGCCTACGCATTTTGAGATTTCAAAAACCTCAAACCTAAACAACATCATGTTCTCACGTGATAATAAACAAAACATACCAAATTTCATGCAATTTATTTTTTGCAAACTATAAAAAAATATATAACAATATACCATAATAAATTAATAAGTAATAATAAATAAATATACTATATCAAACAATATACTATATTAAATTAAAGCAATAAATAATTATATGCATGATTATGATCCAAAGGTGTAAGGTGTTTGAATTGTAATTTTAAGAATTAACTATTTTCAGAATTGAATAATGAGGCATAATTAAGATGATTATATAAAATATCAAATGACAGTGTAATTATGTGACGTTAACTAAAAACATCATGACAACTAATTTTAAAAATTCAACGCAGGAAAAGCACTTACAAAGTCCATGATTAAAAAAGGTCTTTTAATGAATCTCAAAATGTTCTGATTATTTTCGAGAATATTCCACATAAATTTAAACTTACCATTGAACTATTCACATGAATACCGTAGATCACGAGAAAATCAGCTCTGATCAGAAATTCAATTGGATGAATAATTTATGTTATGTCTACCTGTAACGATGATAACCCTGGGAATTAGATTGAAGTAGGTGAACAATTTAAACCGCAAAAATGAATCGGGAGGTTTCGCAAGCTACGAGTTACTATATTAGTAGGTCCTACAACTACCTGATCCAATACTTGGATTCATTCATTCAATTGGACCTTAGCCTGTCAGGTTTTGGAAATGAATCATCCTCACGTATTCATTACAACGCATTCATTTTCGTTTCATTTGCATAGCAAACTCATAAATATTTTAAGAGGAAGCAATGAATTTTGGCAGTAAATATTAAACAATGTTGCAATAAGAGCAAATTAAGGTAAAATGTGGAAACCACGTCGTATATTTCGAGGTATTCATTAGCCTTTTACTAGAAATTTCAATTATTGATCATGAAAAATATGTTTAATTAAGTATATATCTTAATTATATATTATATATCTTTTTATGTAGAAGCTAAACACCTTGTAGAAATGAAATATGATTCGAAAGGAACACATAGATAAGGTTATTACAACAGTAGGAAAACATTAACTACACTATTAAAAAAAGGAATAAATCCCATTAGATGAGTAAATTGATTAACGGTATCTGTTTTTATTTAATGAGGCTTAGGAGGTTAATTCACATTATCCTACTTATCGTTCTTCAAGATCATTTTATATTTCTTAATGTAGGATCTAGAGTACGTTTTTGTGGCTCCACCTCCCAATCCAACCCGAGTATTCACTACAATTAAAGAAGATTTTAAGCATTTCGCAGTTTTTGGTATGATACATTTCGAAGCCCATCTTTTTTTGAAACTTGCTAATTTAGTTCCACATTTCAGTACATTTTTAATTTAATCAAAATAATAATTATTTCTTTTAAATATAGTTCTTATTTCAATTTTTTTTTTTTGAAAAAATATATTATAGTATTTCTTTTTATCAAACGGTATTCAGGAGATTTATTCCCATTGTTCTGTTACTTCCTTTGTCTAGCAATGGAACTCACAGTCTTGTTGGTTCCAACCAATCCAACCGAGTATTCACTACAATTAAAGTTGGATTTAGGTATTTCGCAGTTTATGATATACGCAGTTTAAGAAGCCCCTCTTTTTTTAAAACTTTTCAATTAAGTTCCACATTTCAATACATTTTTAATTTAATCAAAATACTAATAATTTATTTTACATTAATATCTCATATCAGAAATTTTGCGAAAAACATATTTTAAGTTTCTTTTTATTAAATAACATTTAAGAGGTTTATTCACATGATCCTTAATCTAGGAATGGGAGCACGGAGTTATGGTGGCCCCACCTTCCACTCCAATCAAGTATTCACCACTACCAAAGAAGGATTTAGACATTTTGAAGCTTTTAATATGGTTTGTTAGGAAGCATATTATTATGTTTGTCAATTTAGTTTCAGATTTCAACAAAGTTTTAATTTATTAAAAATAATATTTATTTATTTTAAATTAATTTCTTATTTCAGTAATTTTGTGAAAAAGTATATGTAATAAGCCCTTTATTTTTTATTTTATTAAATACGATTAAGGAGATTTATTCGCATGATCTTACTACTGTTCCGTAATCTAGGAATGAAAGCACGGAGTCATGGAGGCTCCACCTCTCACTTCAATCAAGTACTCACCACCACTGGTGAAGGAATTAGACATTCTGCAGCTTTTATATGGTACATTATTGAATATCTTTTAATCTTCAACTTAGTTTCACATTTCAAAATATTTTTAGCTTAATCAAAATAATAATAATCTGTTTTAAATTAATTCATTATTTCAGAAAATTTGTGAAAATAGGTAAATATAATTGTTGTAACTCATAATAGCAAAGCATTCAAAGTGGTGCGCATTTATACTTAAGCAGAGATATTTTATAAATGCCTAATAACTGAATATAATGAAATGAATAGGACATAGAATTATTATACTTACAGACTATTAATATTATCCTAATATCTTATAATTCCAGGAATTTGGGTTGATTTTTTTTATTTACCCAGCAATCAGTATAAACATTTTTTTAAAAAAAGAAGAGTAAAGGGATTGCAAGCAGGTTGATCTCCTTTCCCTCTTCCACTTAGCGGCTAAAGGTAAGCTGGAAGCCTCGTGGAAATATTCTGTAACCCACCACAAGGAAAGAAAATTTAAACTTCTAGCTATGCAATTTACAGAACCTGAGTTAAATAAGGGCACTTAAGCTTATGAGTGACATAGACTTCACTGCCAAATAAACTTAATAACAGAAAGCCGTACAACCCCAAGGATCAAGAATAAAAAATTTTGTAAATAAATTTGTGTAATAATACAAGTGGATGAAATAGAAGTGCTTCATTTAGTTCAGTGCTCCGCAACCTTTTCTCACCTACGACGCACCTTATTTCTTTCTAGAATTCCGCGGCACACCAGAAAAGTATATAGATATTCATTGATACACAAACTTTACAATAAATGTTTGTTTTTTATTTGAAAGGTATACATACAAAAAAACCGTAACATATTTATTTCTACGCAATCATAATAATTATTAATGTGATACCTGCGCTTGTTTCAATGAACACAAAACTTTTATATTTGGCTCAATATTTAACACCGCGACCCGAAGTTCTTGGTCAAGATCTTTTAAGTATGACCGCTTATCATTTTTACTTAATACAGGAGTTGAAAACTTTGCTCACATAAATATGTCGTCAAAAATGGAAGTAATGTTAAGATTGCTTTGTAGGAAATGTGAGGATATTCCTTTTTTAACGTAAATCCAGAAAACATCTAATGGAACTTCGGAGAAGTATAATTTTAAAGTCATGTTATTATTTAAATCTGTTCTCACCAGGGTACCATTGAATAATTATTTAGTTATAATAATTATTCTTTAGTATATTTAGAAAAATAGACATTATTATGAAAAAAAATTGTCATTGTGTATTAAATACATGATGAAAAATTGTAAAATGTCAAATACAATGTATTTGATCGCGGCACACCTGTATCTGGCTCATGGCACACCGGTTGCGGAGCACTGATTTAGTTGGTGGTCCAAGAGCGTTCCCCAAGTGAGAGACCATTATAATAGCTGAAAAAAAAATACTCATATAATATGCGTCTTTCGATTCTGAAAAAATAAAGCACGCCATTTCATATAAAATGGATTTAATCTTTGAATAAGAATCAAAGTGATTCTATGTTCTAATTTAGGGATCACAATAATGATATTTTCATTTCAAGGTTAAGAGCTTTTATAATGTTTTTAAATTCGTATCACCTGGATCGAGATTAATTTCAGAGCTAAATGAAACGGTTAATGTACCTAAAAGCATATCACACCACTACTCCCCTGAATGAAACTTCAAAGACATATAGATCACTTTATCATTCAATATTTAACAAAATAACACCGGCGAATAACATTAACAAATGTGCCGGCCACTACCGATAAAGATCTCTTCCTGTACTTGCTAACCTTCCAAGTGCCGCCGCTTCATTTCGAACGTTAAATGATGTGCATTTACCAAACGCGCAGCAATCAAAGGCGGTTTGCCTTTTCACGCCCCCGGGAAGTCTTACCTCCATCAGAGGCGAAATAGTTTCCGCTTTTTATCTTACAATCTTCTTAATGTCCTTGGCACACAAAAATCCAGAAACAGGAAAAAGTAAACAACCATACCCTGCATTTTCACGCAGTGTCCCGAGCGTTAAGCACCGTATTATAGAGGGCATTGATTTTGATTTACAAACAACGTTTTACCACTGGCCAGCTGCCTCTAATAGCCTGCCTTCATTTCTCTTACCCCGCCACTACCTCCCTCCCATTCCCGTTTTTCCTTCACCCTCTGATCTCATTCCAGGATTTAATTTCTCCTCCGGAGTCGATCTTTTTCTCTCATTCTATGGAATGAAACGGAGAGATGGAGGAAAAGACGCAGAGGAAAGTGGTCTATTGCAGTTCTGAGACAGGTCTTAGAGGTGATAAGACTGATAGGAAACTGCAAACGAATGGTTTCAGACGATGAAAATTGAAAAGTGTAATATAGGCAGTGGCTCTATAGCTCTTATATAAATTTATAATCACATGACAAAAATACTCATATGTCGTATGTAAATGTTTTGAAACAATAAACAAAAAGAACAGTTTCAAAACCATGTAGAAATAAGAAATAAAGTCCTTGGATCTATGGTTCTAAAAATTAACTTTCAATTACATTATCAAAAGGAAATTAATGCAATAGACGACGTATTCTAGTAGGAAACGTAAAAAAGGTATCAGATACGAATCGTTGGAAAGTATGACAGATAAGCAGCTAATAATAAACGACTTCAGATGAAGCAAGGAAACAAATGCAATATAAACGGTGGATCTATGGTTTTTTATGAATAATTTATAAGCATACTATAATAACGGAATCAATTCTTGCGATTCCACGCTCACGTGACAAACATAAATGAGGATACCAAATATAGATTTTTAGGATATTATCAAAAAGCAGAAACAGTTTCAGAAGCAAGAAGAAATAAGATATATAATCATTGGATATATGGTTTTAATACTTAACTTTTCATTACATTATCAAAAGGAAATTAATGCAGTAGATGGCATATTCGGATCTATGGTTCATATAATTAATTTATAAGCATCTTGTAATAATAAAACATATTTAAGTGATTGCATTCTCATAAGCATAGCAGCGAATATAGATTTTTGGAACATTGAACTAAAAGAACAGCTTCAGAAGTAGAAATAAGAAATATTGCCCTTGGATCTGTAATTCTAATGAAATATAGATTCTAATGTAATGTTAGAATTCTAATGTAGTTCTAATGAAACCATAAAGAAATCAATATATAAAACGGTATATTATCATAGAAAACATAACAAAGATTTCAGATACGTATCTTAGAAATGCAAGGCAGAGATAAGAGAGAAACGGAACGATTTCAGAAGAAACAAGTCGAAAAATGTAATATACGCAGTAGATCTATAATTTTTTATACTTAATTTTTAAGCATGCTATAATAATGGAATCAATTCATGCGACTTCATACTGACATGATAAAAACAACAGTGAATGTCAGATACAAATTTTTGGGACATTGAAAAAAGAATAGTTTCATAAGCAAGTAGAAATAAGAAATATACTCATTTCATCTATGATTCAAATAGTTAACTTTTGATTATTTTATCCTAAGGAAATCAATACTACAGATGACATATTCTAGTAGGAAACGTTGCTGAAGATATTAGATACGAATTGTTAAATTGCAAACTAGAGAAGAGGCAGAAAAAAAGGACGATTTGAGAAAAACATAATATAGACGGTGGATCTAAGGCTCTTACATTAATTAATAAGCATGCAATAATAATGAAAAGAATTCATACGGTTCCATACTCACGTGGCAAACATAATTGGGAATATCATATACTGATTTTTGGGACATTAAAAAGAAGGTGGAAAAAGAAAAGTTTCAGAAATATGTAGAAATAATTAATATAATCATTCGATCAATGGTTCTAATAAATAATATTATCGTATTAAAGTAATTATATTATCATAAGAAAACCAATATATACAATCAATATCATATTCTCATAGGAAGCATAACAGAGATGTCAAATATAAATCTATCAGATTTTTGTCAATGAACAAGCAGAAAAAGTACAATTTTATCAAATGCAAGTCGGAAAACGTAATTTAGGTGGTGTCTATAATTAATTTATGTCCATTCTATTATAGTGGAATCAATTCATGAAACTGTATACTCATATAAAAAAACATAACTGAGAATGACAGATATAGATTGTTCTCAAAAATAACTTTTAATAACGACATAACGACATATTCCAACAGGAAGATATCAGATACGAATCTTTGGACTATAAGGAAGAGAAGATGCATGCTATTGTAATGGAAGTAATTCATGCGATTGGAAATTCCCATGATAATCATAAAAGCGAATGTCAAATTCAGATTTTTGAGACATTAACAAGAAGCAGAAAAAAGAATAGTTTCAGAAGTAAAAAATATGTTAGATCGATAATTCTAATAACAAAATTTTAATTAAATTATCATGAGGAAATCAACCCAAAAGACAAAATATTCTCATCGAAAAGATATTAGATATGAATCTTTGGATTATAAGGTAAAGAAGAGGCAGTAAAAGAACGATGAGGAAAAGCAAGAAAAGTGTAATATAGACACTGTATCTATGGCTCTCATAATTATGACCATAGTATTATAATGGAAACAATTCATGTTATATTACATTCTATATGTATATATATATATATATATATATAATAAAATCAATTCAACAGAGGCCATATTCTAAGTAGAAAACGTTAGCAGAGATGTGAAATGTAAATTAAAGAACAGAAAAAGAAAGTTAGAGACGAAGTATATATATATATATATACACTGTTAAGGTGCATTATACTTTTATAATTAATATAATTTTAATAATATATAATATTGTTTTAATTAATACTTCTACAATAAATTATTTATGTTTAAAATTATGTTCCATAATTTATGGCATTAGATTCACGTTATGCCACATTATTCAATAGGTAAATATAATGAAGTATGCCATTTTAACAATTCTATGATGGCATCTTTTTTCATTGAAAAATGGATTTCAAAATTAAATTGATGATGCATACTTGTCATGCATCTCGTAACCAGTCATCACCCTCATTCAGAAAATATGATTTATGACTTTTATATGATTACAGATCAGAAAACTGAATGACTAATTCAAATCAAATCACAAGTTATTTTTAAAAAAAATAAGAAAAAGGATTAATATTATGGGTGGATTCAAGATAGCCTCAAAATTTGGAATTTGCTTTCTTATATACCTTCAACTGTTTTTAGATAAATAAAATTCAATTTATATACACATTAGATAAATAAAATTGCTGAATAATAATCTAAGTTTAAATATTTATTGTTAATTAATCTAATATTATTAAAATTGATATCGCTGATATTATTATTAAATAAAATCTTTGAGAAGTAAAAAAAAAGTACTTAAAATATTATTTCAGTTCTTCAGAGTAAGGTGAGCAAAAAATATATAGATAAATATACATAAAAAAACACCGGGGAAAGAACAATCAAAGAAATTTTGTCACTTTATAGAAAAGTAATAAGTATTTCAAAAAATATTACAGTACAATGAAGATTCAATATTCTTTTACAATATCAATGAAGTATATGATATAAAGTTCACAGAAATTCTTATTGTAATATCAAAATATTGCTTTTCATTCTTATTAACAAATATTTTTAAAAGTTACATAGAAATAAAATAGTACAATATTTCAAGTGATAAAAAAATTACTAAAAATATAGGTAATAGCGAATTTCATTTTGATTGTTATCAATGTGATAAAAGTAATAATTAATTTATTTATTTAGTGCATGCCTAATGATTCATTCGAAATATTTCAGAATTGTAGAAATTTAATGGCTTTTAGCAAAAATCTTTTAAGTGTTTGCCTTAAAACTTTGTCAGAATTATAAAGATATTCGATTGCACAAAATCTACCTTACTATAAATCAATTTTCAAAGTAATAAATAATTTTCTGCACTTCATACTGGAACAAAAAAGCTTGAAATTCGTATACATTCATGAACAAAACGGCAACAATCCAAGATATTTCTTTAACAGAAGTTCAAGAAATATCAGAAAATTCAAAACTGTGTTATTTGTGGGAAACGATTAAATCTAACTTAGGTAGTGTCAGTTTAAATACAACTGAGAGTTTCTAAAATTTCTGAGCTTATGATTGATTTTATAGATCAACAATAAAGTATTTAAAAGATAAGTACATAATTTTATACATGATTTGTTCGTTTATATACTTCAAATATATCAGTTAAACTGCTTTATCTGTTTAGATGAAAATCTATATATTTTCTAAATTCAAATTACAGAAGGACCGAATTGGTCTTGTAATAAAGTCATGGCTTCATAACCAAAAGGTCCTAAATTCAAAATATGACTCCATCCAAGTCCAGGCGTGAATGCGAACTTTACTTTCGAGAACTTTATAAAAGGCTTTATTTTAAAAAGCAGAAACACAAAAATACATTTTATAAAGAAGGTACACTTCAGAGAAGTCATCGAAAGAGTCACTCATTAGAAATTTTAAGAATGGCTTCTTATTCAGATTTTGTCCTCGTCATCCGATCACAATTCCAAATGATCGGGTTGCAAAATAATAACCCGTATGCCCTTCATAATGAGATGCTAATCACAGTAGAATAAATAACTACGAAACGAGCAGAAATAGAAATGTATGATATTAAATACTTTAGATGTTAATCACTATAAAACAACATAAGTAAAAGAAATATCTACACTCATTTTCAGCGGTGTTAAAACGTTGAACGCTTAGCAAAAACATATTTCAGCTTCACTTCTTCTTCCACTTCATCTTACTAGCATGATCATTCTTTGTCTTTACAAATGTTTCTAGCATCCAAAATTAACAAGGGACTTGTAACTGATTCATACCACTTTCCCACTGAAAGGGGCCGCCCAACAAACACCATCGTAGAATCAAACAGGGCGCCGCGGCCATTAGGGCGTTTTAACACTGGGGGCCTATCGGGCTCATTCCAATTAGGGGCATCGCACTCGGAGTAAACGAAAGAAAAGTCGTTGATAAAAGGGAGGGCGAAGTAAATTGCATCATACGAATGTTTCGTAGCATTTTATTTTTCGCTTTTCGAGGACCGTCATTCAATTGCCGGGGCGGCCCCAGGCTAACGATTTGAATAATAAATAGGATGGAGACGTTCAGGTAGTTTACCGGGGCTGCGCCTCAACATGAAAACTCCAGCTCGGTATAGTAATTTCTTTTCGACATTAATATTCGCCGAGTATACGCCCCGGACTAAACGCATTTTGGAATTTTCGTAGGTTATTTATAACAAGAAGGGTTCCATCCTTTTGGAAGAAGACAAGGGTAATATGAGATCGCATTCCCTAGGCATCACCTGTTACAGTTTATTACAGGTTTCCGCGACTGGCTAATGTAATAGGATCTCTCTCTTTCTGAAAAGAAGAGGAATTGTAGGAATTACTTTTTAGAAAAGTTTACGAAGCATATCTTTGGGTCGCTTCGATATTCGAGTCAGCTGTTGTTTCAATTTGAGCTCTTAACTTTTAGATGTTTTGCTCAAAATTTTTGTGGAATTTAAAATTATATTGATTTTTTTTCTCCCATTTGTAGCTTGTGAATTAGGACTATGCCAAAAGAACAAATTTTGTAGTTGTATTTAACAACGGATCAAAACTGATAAATAATAATGCAAACAGATTGCAGAAAGAAAGTACTAGAAAAAAGAATAGGATAGTATTCGAAATGTGTTTTATTTATGCAATAAAAATGAGATTCAAATAATGAAGATTCTTTCTTAAAGAAAATAATTTTTAAAAGTAAAAATAAAAAGAGAAAGCCATCCCTTTTAAATAGAAAAATTAATTATTGTTTTGCATGAAATTTTATATTAACCTGTTGAAAATATTTAAAAATTAAAACCTATGCGTCTATAGAAGAAGCAAAATTGTGAAATACTCAAAAAGCAGATATATGACATGAGAGTTACAGATGTAGAGAAAGACAAATTTTTCTCTGATAATACAAAATATATATATATATCTAAAATGCTAAAGATAATCTTACGATTTACATAATAAAGACTGGGAAATGGATATCCAAAATATTACATAATTTTTTTGGATAGCTGTAATAAGATCATTCGTTTTTAGTAGAAGCCGGAACACGAAGTTTTAAATTTTCTGCAATAAGAATTGGGGGTATTGACTGGCTACAAACATAATAATTTTAACTAAATATCTTTTTGAATTTGCAGAATATAATTCTTAAGCTTTGATCCATAAAAGTGAAATATCTTATTTCGTCACAGTTTTGCAACAACTTGTAGTTTTTGTCAGATTTCTTTTTTTTCACTTATGGTTTTATGACATTTTTTATAGTTCCTTTTTTCTTATAAGATATTTTTTACTGATAATGTTTGTAAATCATTCATTTGTGAGTTTAAAATCCATACATTACAGATAAAAGCAACGATAGTGCATTTTCCTAGAAATTTCTCATGTATTCATTCCAGCGTGAATGTGTTATGCCTCCGTTGCATGAAAATTGTGGTTCTAGTGCAAAGTCGTGAACACCATGGCCAGAAAAAGTATCTACTTTTGAGTCCAAAAAAATTAGCGTTTTATATTTTATATGACAGAGATGTAAACTGAGTATGCATTTTAATCGTCTTTTTTACAATTGATTCAAGCAAAATTGGACATAGAGCAGCAATTTTAATCCCAAGTCGTTGCATTTAGTAACAATCGCCTTTAAATGCAAGCGAAAGACTAGAAATACTAGAAACAGGCAACAAACAGACAGACAGGCACCCTGTTGACAGATTTGATTCAAAATCTAATGCAGACTTATATTTTAGATTAGATTTTAAATGTACTAAATTCAATTAATCGAGCCTTTAACATTTTATAGATATCGTATTCACTTGTACTTGAGCATAATTTACTATGATTGCATTTCTTTGAAAATTTTACAGAAATACAAAAATTTGGCGTAAAGTTATATTTTAAATCATATCCATCTATTTAAAAACATTTTTTAGCAATATATATTCACAAGTACACTATAATTTCAAAAATGCGTTTTCCATATTCAGATAATCATAAACAGGGAAATTCATCAAAAGAGAGTGGACAAGTGTTTTAACAATTAATACTAAGTTTTTTGTGTGTGAAAAGTTTTAAAAAAAGTTCTAGCAGAAAAGGACAACCTCAGTAATCCTCCCTTAGTAAGACAGAACATGTTCTTCTTCCTCGAAGTTGGAAACCTTTACATTCATTATATATGCAGAACATTTTCCCCCTTTTCACCTGACGATCGGAAAAATTTGTTTCCACGCCAACAGCCCTTCTTTATTATACCTCAACTGAACCCAACCGAGCGTCACCTATTCAAAACCCCGCCAAAGAAAAACAAAATCAATACACGCAGATACAGCGCTGCTTCGAATGGCCACACGGTACACATCCATGCATGCATGCACACCTTAAACCACGACACCGGCGGGCAGGTTGGTCATTTTCGGTTAAAAGCGAAAGCACCCCAACTTAAGCGAAAAAGAAAATGATACACAAAATCCTCCTCCGCATGTATATAATATGACGTCGGTACGCGGTGATTTAAATAAAAATTATGCATGTCATGCACTTTCAGGCGAAGCATATAAATGCAAATGAAAGCGCCTAATCCCAAGCCTTTGGTTGGCGATATCACGATATACATATGCATGAGGAGGCAGAGCGAAACAGGCGAGAGTCAGGATGGGGAAGGGGTGGAGGCCAGAGATTGGCTTTTCAGATGGTGGCGCAGGTCAGCTTTTAAAAGCTTGCGTGCGCTCTGCGACTTCTTGGCGGTTTCCTCGTTCACGTTTGGCTTCTCTATTTCAAATTGTTGCTGTTTACCTCTAGCCTTATTGCCGCCTTTGGAGCATAAAAGGTGCTTTTGTATTCAAGCAACGAAGGTGATGGTCCTAATAAATTTTTGCCAGAACTAGAACAACTTTTGCAAGGTGAACTTTAGTCATTTCTTGACGACTTTTTGCCGAGGTTCTTATTACATTGCGCAATATTATTTAATGCAGAGAAAAAAATATTGCCTATCTCTGTTGGTTATTTTATATTAACCAAATGTCCGCGATAAATGGCCAAATAAATAAATCACACGCTAATGGCTCTTTTGTAACTAATATTCGCCAATGGCATATTGTTAATGAAAAAGTATATTTCTGTTAATTAACTGCTTGTCTGATTAAATTATCCCTAGAAAACTCGAGCGAAGCATAATTTGTTAGTACGATTTCTTTTATCACGGTATTACTCGGGTCTGGAGAAATGAAAGGAAATATACAGTTTTGATAGGCAGTTTGTCAAGTTATGTTGGTTTTGCGGTTCTTTTGAAGAGATTGGTCACGTGTTTTCACTATTGTATAGTATACGTCTGCTTGTAGATTAGTAATGCATAAAAAATGATAGTTGCGTTGATAAAAAGTAAAATATTGGCGAAGATAGCGAAAGTGATGTTTTTTCAGATAGGGATTCTTGCTACTGAAAAAAATCCAATCCAATGAGTCAATGTACTTTGCGCTCTCATAAAACAGACACCAGTGGTAAACCAGTGAGAAAAGAGATCAGATACCAGTGTACAGCATGTCATGTACCACTTTGTGCTGTACTTTGTTTCAAAAACTATCATACAAAGATTAATATTTAACTTCTTTTTTATTCGCCCAAGATAACTCAGATAGTAAACTAACATTAAAACTAAATGCTCTTAAGCCAATAAAAAATATAAACAAATCAACTTAAAACCTACATAATTTGTTTTGTTTCGTGTCCTTGTGTTTAGTAATGAAATTTAAAAAAATGTAATGATTTGTTGCAATTTTTTCAAAGTTATTAGTAAAGGGACGGTTAAGAACAAAAAAGAAAGAAAATTTCACTTCATTCTCCAGCAAGGCTTAAATTTTTCTCAACAGAATCACAGACAAAAAATAATTTCTCACGAATTGCTCAATACGTCTTATAAATAATCAAAATTTTAAAGGAAGAATTAAAATTTTTTAAAAAAATCAGATATTAAAATCGATAAAAAGATTAGAGATAAGACAGTTAAAAAAATATCTGAATGGAAACGAAAGTCAATTTAAAATCTTATTAAACTGCGCTATGAATATGGTCTGTTGAGAAGTGTAAATGTATCTTACTTATATATAGGCGTATATTTCAGAAAAAAAAAGTAAGCTATATTGCTTATTCCAAAATAATTAACAATTTACTTAGTGGTCAATATATGATTATAAAACAATAATTTTTTTTAATGGAAGAAGTGTTTGTGCCACACATTATCTGCATTGAGTATGTTTCGAAAATAAGTCGAAACCGAACTTTACATTTATATATGAAAATACATTATGCGGTGTCCCTTTTTTTGGTTGAGAGTACCATTTACTATATTTGTAGTTTAATGATTATAATTAATTAAGCAATCTTACACTACTACATTTTTACCTCAGTTTTATAATACATAGAATTGAGCTTATTGCTGTTTGGTTACTCTGCTAATGGAAATTCTGTGGTCAGATTTTCAGTTAATAATATCTCTGATCAAATATTTCTCAGATTTCAATATCCTATCTCAAGTACACAGAATATCTAAATGCACAATCGGGTTGAGTTATTCGGAGTTTAAATTATATTTTAGAAATTTAAAAACTTGCAAGCTTCCAGAAGATACGGGACTAGAAATCAGACAATTACCTCAATACATATCAGAAGGATAGTATGTGGAATACTGGTAAAGTATTTATAGTGTTTATAAGTGACCATATCCATGACCAGTCGATATTTTTCGATAGACATTACCCAGTACTTCTAAATGCATCAAGAAGCGTAAAATTTAAATCCCATTTGGGATACCGCAAACTAAAATCCAGATATGGGCTTTATTCGGTTTCTGATATCAAATCAAAATCCAAGTATGGACTATATACGGTTTTTTTAATAAGAAATTCAAATCCACCTATGGAACTTGATAGGTTTATTGATATATTAAAATCCAGATGTGAGCTTTAAAAGATTCTCTAATATCAAACTAAAATCCAGACATACACTTTATACGCTTTTCTTATATCAAACTAAAATCCAGCTATGAACTTCATACGGTTTTTGATATCAAACTAAAATCCATATCTGGACTTTAAACGGCTTTCTGATATAAAATTAAAATTGAGATAAAAATTTTATAATGTTTTCTGATACCAAATCAAAATCCAGATATGGACCTTAAACGGTTTTCTTATACCAAATTCAAGTCCACATATGGAACTTTATACGGTTTTCTGATCCTAATATGGATTTTATACGGTTTTCTGATCCTAATATGGATTTTATACGGTTT
>JAPMOQ010048382.1:2168232-2197232 GCA_026543055.1 Argiope trifasciata
TGGATTTTATACGGTTTTCTGATCCTAATATGGATTTTATACGGTTTCTGATATATTAAAATCCAGATATGGACTTCATATGGTTTTCTGGTATCATCTTCTTCTAGCTTCTTCAGATTCAATTAAATGATGGACAAGTCAATTAGAATGCAAAGAGAAATGTCATTCCCTAAAACATAAAAGATAATTTATTAAAAGGGATTAAAGTAAATATCCAACTATCAGTTTAAACCGAAACATTGTATATAAGGCAGGTATACCGCTTTCGGCAGATTCGCAGTTTCCCCGGGAGAGAATTCTCGGTATTTATAAACATAGACACTGGGTGGCGTAGTGACGGAATTTATTACCTCCCGAAATAGTGCTGCTTCAACTATGCCAGAGGTGTGTGAGAAATCACCGACCGTATTCACGCAACATTTGGAAAGCAACTAGACCCGGTGACTATTATTGCAGCGACGCGATAGACGAAGCAAAGGCGGTTTGTCTCTTTTTTATTCGTAACATATCACCTCCTCTTTTTTTTCCACTTTCCTGTAACTACGTCTTGGAAAGATTTTACGTCGCGATCTCTCATTCCAGCACTTGAGGTAAAGCCTGCGTACGTGACAAGCGACCTCTTCAGGGATTAAAAAGAAGTCGCTGGGCTTTCAAAGAGCTTTTGAATCAATGCTAATTATATCCATTCAACCGTTACTGCTACCTCACTCTAATTATATCTCTCGATTTGTAGGTTAGAACAAGGACTGATCGCTGGAAAGTCACTCGGTTTTGCAAAAAAAGTAATTTCAGTGTGGATTTTTAAAACTTCTGCAATTTCCATCTCAATGTTTTGGCAAAATGCTTTTATCTTGATTTTAAAGTCTATATCTAATACTTTGAATTTTTAAATCTAAAATTTAAAACTATATAAGATGAAAAAAGATTAATTCATGATATTAGAGAAAAGTTTTTTTGGTAAATTTATTTAACTGTTCCTTGCTTTTGTGTGCGTGTATGAAATAACTCGAGGTGATATAAATCAACCTCTAGATTAAAGGAAAAATGTTCAAAAAATCCTAATATAAATATATAAAATAAAATAATTAAAATATATGATGGAAACATCCATCATCATGCAAATTTACATGGTAAGCTCCGTACAAATTCTTCAATGAGTCTCACTTTTAAATTTCCCCACTCCTTAACACTTTTATTAGCAAAAAAATCTCAGATTAGTTATAAAAAATAATCAAGAAATCGAACGTTTCTTGAAACCACAACAAACAAGTTCAATGCGGGAATGACAAGTTCAAACCCGCTATTATGGTTGTGACATTTAACTCTTTCTGACAGCTACCTTATTAGGCAACAGTCATGAAAAAGTTGCCAGCAACAACCAATTTGCAGTACACCTGTTTCTAGTACATTTTTTTTTGTTTACTAAATGTTATTTTGGAACTTTCCATCATCGTGCAAAGTAGGATTAACATTTTGAACATAGATTTTACTAACATGCATGAGACTCTGTAAAGTGCTGTATAATCAATCATTGAATCTTCCTATACAAGTTGGGGCCGCGGTGGACTGTTGGTAAGGTCACGGTTTCGAAACCGGAGGCCTGATTCCGCCAAAGAACCGCCGAAGAAGGGTCTGGTGCACGGGCAATCCGTCGGGGCCAAACGTCCCCCCCCTTGGTGTGATGTCGAATTTTGGAGAGGGGAGCGCTAGCTCAGGTGCCGTTGTCGTCATCTAACCGCGGTTCAAAATTGCTAGATCCGTCAACAAATAGCCTTGGTGTTGCATTTAAATGGAGCATTAATGTAACTAAACTAAATCCTGTACAAGTCGTAACTCTAAGTTCTAAATACTTTGAAAATGAATTAAAAGAGTAACTCAAAGAAAAAAATCTAGAGCTTAATATAGAATTTTTTTTAAAATCAAAAACTTGATTTCTTAGCGTTAAAAACGTAAGAACTATTTATTAAAAAAAAGAATATTCAAATGCAAGAATGTCGGATAATGGATGATGAAGAACACTCAAGGTTTCAAAATCTATATTATGTAGTTTTATGTCACCATTATTCTTTTTAGGTACGTGAAATCAGAGTATAAAATAAAATGGCATTAAGATAGCTTCTTTGTATTTAAAACATATCTTATATCTTCCTCTTCCACACACACGACAATCACAGAAAAAAAAGTTAACCTGTACAATGTAAATAATCGCAAATTAAAAAGAAAAACAACGAGCATTTTGGGAGAGAATCTCATAAAGATATGCAGTCATTGTTCAATACTTGTAAAATGACACATGTCATGCTACCTTAAAAAAACCCAGTGACGGCTTGAAAGGGCTCTAGTATAAGACGGAGGAGAAAATTCATGTATAAATCTTTCTTCCACCAATTTGTTCAGAATTTTTATATAATCAGTGCCGGTTAACTTAATTTTTTATTATTCTAAGAGTATCCGCCTTGATGAGATTCAATCGCATGCATTTCATAAAGGAAGTTGAAATGCATTCAATTTTTCATTCCATTACTCTTTGAGATACAGAATATAAAACTAATGGATTTCTGAAAGATATTAATTAAATTAAATCAAATGCACAATAAGAAAGTGAAAATTACAACTTATTAATTTTTCGTATATTTGCATACAAGTTAGGGGAGTTCATTTGAAACCACTGCAGCAAATCTTAGTCATTATACACGGTTGAGGAAAAAAAATAAAAGGTCAGGCGGACTAAAACAAAACACTATGGGTCAAACATTTAAAAATAAGTTTCGTTCAGAACGCGTTTGCATGAAACACATTGATATCCATTTTAGCCATACCCACCATAATTACCATAATCATCATGGAATTATTAATTTCTTCCAGAAGAAAATACAAGATAAATCTCTATAGCAGCTACATTTTATAATTAAAAATATTTTACCACAATTTAAATGATAAAATTAATTTAGTATAAGCAGTGTAGATGCTTTTTTTCTTATGAAACCTTCATGAGAAAGCCTATTAAATTAATTGGTGTATTTTTTTATAATCTCATCGAAAGTAGACAAAGAAGTAAATTCAATGCATCTGGAACTTTAAAAATACAGCCTAGTCTTGGTCATTGGAGTCTCTCTCCCCCTTCCCAAAGGAAATTTTTCAAAACAGCAAAACTTTACCATTAAGGGTTGTGGTCAGCAGAATATCCGAGAAGGGTCCTAAAATCGTCCTCTGGCTTGACGATGGCCATAAAATGAGTAGGAGGAGAGATGAAGGCAGAAACCCAGGAGACTACTGAAGGTAACACGATCTACATTCACCTCCTCTTACCTAAGCACATTCTCGGAATCCGAAAGGACCATTCTTCATATACAGGATACCTCCGAGGACACTTCTTTTCCTTTTGTTTCTGGAGGTCAAATTGCGAGTTATGGTGAATTCAGTAAGAAATGCTATATGCCAACAAACGATGGCGTGGAATAGGATTATTATAAATCTTTCTGCAGTTTATTTAGATTTTTTTGCATCGGATTTATATCTCTATGTTTATTGAAAATAGAGACATTTACTGACAGATCGCTAGAAGATACTTTTGATTTATTACATTATATAATAATTTGATTTTCCTGCATTTTTAGTTTTATTTATAGAGTTAGACAAAAAAAACATGCGATCCAAGATGGTGCTAAAGAGTGAATTCCTTTTAAAATTGTAGTTATTGATTGTTCAATTACATAAAAATGTTTACTCAGCGAATCACGCGCTATGAGTGATTGATAAACGTTGCTGACCTAAACAAATAGTTTTCTAAAAAGATCCCTGTGTTTCTCCTGCTTTGAGATTTACAAGTACAGAAATCCCTATGAAGACTTAACATTCTACAAGTACTGTAAAAAAAACATTTTCCTTATCAGTATAAGACCCGGGACAAAATATTCGAAAGCTTTTCCCTCATTCCCTCTATCTGTCGTTCTGTGTTGTGTGTATGTTCGTCGCTATTAGTGTAAATAAACTTGCTTGCGTCTTCAAGGTGAAATAAAATGACGCAAAACCATCAAAAGTTTTTTCAATATCTTCGAACTGCAATCTACTTCCAAAACTTTAAATTTTTACATATATATATTTGGGCGTTATGAGATTATATATGAGTTAAAAAGTAGTGGAATCGGTCGAAGGGTTGGGGAATTCTGACAGTTTTTTTCACTCATATGAAATGTGCAGTGAACTAATAATTTTAAGATTTCCTTCAAGAATGAGAGGATAAGGTTCAGAAAATACTTGATGGAGTATTTAAACAACATGAGCTTTCAAATGATGTAAGAAAAAAGGGAAAAATACGTAAACAAGTTTGAAATGAAAAATTGTATTCTAATTGTAATTTTACTATGTACATTCTAAACTATAAACAGTTTTACAATGATAAGAGATATGTGAGATTTTCAAAGGCTTTTGGCGAAGCAATATACAACTGATTTTCTGAAATATAATTGCAAATGAAAAAAAATATCCTTTAGACGAGCTATCTAATTAACATTTATAAAGTTAGAACGAAACTCCGAAACTCTGCTGATAGATAACGCAGTGGTAAATCATCCAACTTCAGACTGACAATTCTTCAGCTCAGACTCCGAAGGCAACAATATTAAAAATTTCCATTTATTTCTTGTTTTAATTGTAAGTTTCATTAAATTATAGATTGAAATATTTTTAACAGTGTATGAACAATTTCATGACGCTATTTAAAACTGTATACGTTCATTTTTATTAAGTTCTCAACCAAATTAATCTCAGATAATAACCTTACTACATTGCGTTAAAAACTTAAACTGCATCTTCAGTTCTATCTTCTGTTACATAAGCGTAACAATATTAAGATTCATTACAAAAATGTGCTTTTAGAATTTACATCACAGCTCTTAAATAACCTATTTCACCAATACAGGATATCAAAGACTTATTATTATCCCAAAATTTAAATATGAGATTGAGAAATTTGTACCAAATATTTGGTAGTTCAGCCGTTTGGGCGTGATTGAGTAACAAACATCCAAACTTTCACATTTATAATATTAGTATAGATTTCATAAGCCCAGCTATAGAGGAATAAGACCACTAATGGCTTTAACACTTGCTGCATGTTTTTCTTTAAAAGTCATGGATTGTTTTAAAACTCTTATTCAACACAATCTCATTTGTTTCCATAAAATAAAAATTATTGAACTTTTGTATTATTGAATCACCGTTAGGTTTTCGATTTTAATTTCCCTTTATTTTCTTTTTCATTTTTTCCTTTTTCAATTAAAAATAAATTAATTACCTTCATGAAAAATCAGGTTGTGCCTTTTTGTAATAATTGCATTTTATTTAATTGAGATAAATCTCAAATGAAATAAATGGGTTTATTGAGAAAAATAAGAAAATAGTAGAATCCTTTTCACATTCAGAAAAGCTCTGCGATATTTAAAATTAGGAAACAAAAATGAAATAATATATATATTTTAACTGAAGAAGATAAATAATAAAGGAATTTTTTTATTCTTTTATTGCTGCCTTCAACCATCATCATTTTAAATTAAAATAACTCTACACTACCCTCAGAGTTTTACAGGTATCAATCCGCAAAGGTCGGAATGGAAATTTTTACGTTTTTGCAAATTTTAAATCCAACTCAGTATGACAAAATAGAATCCAGAGAAAATTTGCCGGTTTTTAAAAAGGTTGCATTTGCTACTGAACATGCATTTTCAGTAAGTCTTTTATACCAATCAATAAATATGAAATGTCAGTAACAGTTAAATCATATTTCAAAGTCATAAGAAAACAAGACATGATTTTCATATTAATCTTTAAGGTGATTTGCTCAGTGAGCATCACATCAAATTAAATAAGTAGATTAAAACAGAAAACTTCCATTTAATTTTAACTTAACTTATATTAATTACCATTATACATTAATTTTATTTTATAATTGATACATATTTTATTTATTGTAATAAAATTCAAAGTCAGAAAAAGATTTTCTGGTAAACGCAAACATTGGAAATGTTTTCCATCTGAATTTAATAATAAAAGATAAAGGGGAAAAAATTAATTATCCATTAGCCAATCATAAACCGATTATTTTAGCAAGAAGAAATCACACAGAGGGAAGGGATTCTTTTGTAGCATTTAGTAAAATACAATATAACGGAAGACCCTATTATAATCTAAGCCATCTTTCTCGGAATGATTTAAAGAAGTATTTCGAGCTCTGCCAGCCCACGCTGCTAGGATTTGTAAAATAAAAGGAAACATTTGACACTCATCCTTAAGAGAAAATTGAGAAGTTCACAAATGGGAACAACTTGGCGTTATCATGGCGACTAAAGTAGAGAAAAAAGAAGAAAATAAAAGCAGCCGTCTGAAGGCAAAAGTGCCAATGCTTTATACCGGCAAGTGTTTGCAGTGTGAAAAATGGGGCGAATATGAGCCTAGAAACAGCCGTATATATTACGAGGTCGACCGGAGGAGCCATTTGTTATGCGATGTAAGGTTCTGCCGATAGCTGCTCGACCATTTGTTTAAAGTAGTTCGTTTGAAAGAAAGACAGAAAGAAAAGATTTCTGATAACACAAAGCGAATAAGATTGTTGGTTCACCATTTTGGAATTCTCAGTACCAAGATGTCAGATAACAAGATAAAATAATAATTTATTTACAATGACACAGATGTTTATTGGTGTAAATTTTCAATGTACAATAAACTTACAATTATTTCTAGAGTTTTTCCTTAAAAAAACTGAATGAATAAGACTCTGCTACTGGTTATTTAAACTACTATTATTATTCCTTGATTATTATAATACACGTACTTACAACCTTATTTTAAGGTAAAAATTAAATTCGAATTAAATAAAGATATATTCTGCCAAAAAGTAATCAAAATCAGTTTGGAGCGATGATGGTGTACATACTTCCGAAACCATAATCAAACTATATGTGGCAAAAATACTCCGCATGGCATATATTGTACTTTCCTATAATTATAATTTATGGTCTGAAGTACAAATCGGATATATTGCTTTTAATGAAACCTTTTAGCGATTATATATTGCTAGACTTTCTTTTTGATATTTGGTTGACTAGATGGTGAAAATTGTTGCTTTAGCTATTCAATCAAAATATAGGATATTCTGTTAATGAACCAATAAACTCAAAAGGTTGTTAATAAGCAAGAAAAGGAACCAAAATTATAATGGAACAAGTTTCAAACCAAGTCGGATGGATGTAAATCGAGGAAACATACGCAGGCTCTGAGCACAAAGGGTATCGTCAACACATAAGTGGACGATTGACAGTTCTAATGACAATATTCAGACCTCAAAGAAGGTTTAGAATCAACTTGTAGGAAAGAATTCTCGGTGATTATTTATTAAAACTGTATTTTCTGTTTGAAAACGCTCAAATGTGTCATACTTCGGGACGTTTCTTCTTTTTCTGAAAGATGTAATTCGCAAATGTTACCAAGAGCGGCAATAAGGTAAAAAAGTTCATGCATGACGGTGGCTCAGCATATTTTTTCCGCGAGTTTTGAAATTACCGCAATGTTAGGTACTCAAGGAAATGGCTAGACAAGCTGGCCCATTGCTTGGCCTTCACATTCACTAGAATCCATTAATCCCTATCGGTTCATTTTAAATCATTTATTTATTCGACGCCTAAAAATCTAAGTAGAAATCACAAAATACGAGTTGTAGTTGCTGCAATTACATCAAAATTATAACCCTGTATCTGCGATAGTTGCATTTTATGTTGTTTTAGCGATATCAAAACCTACATGTGTGTTACGGGATATTCACTCTCACAACGTGTTTTGTGATATGCTCTATTGCAATTTTTGTTTCTCTCGATGTTTACCAACAACCCATTGCTTACCTTCGAGCAACCCATTATTTGCAAACCAAAAACCCATTGTCTGACCACCAACAACCCAATGTATACCTACCTACAACCCAGTGTCTCCCAACCAAGAATCCAATGTATACTCACCAACAACTCAATGTTTACCAACAACTTTATCAGTCCATTAACAGGCACCTTGTATAATGCAACATTCATGGAGTAATTTCAAAGGTGGAAAGTTCTTTTATTGATCACAGTATGGAAATTAAAGTGATTATAAACAAAAAATTTTAAATTATCAGACAATAAAGGTTTTTTAGATTTTAAAGAAACGATAATATTGCAAATAAAAAAGAATGAGAGAGGAAAAAAGACGACATCTAAAAGACAACAGGAAACAAGTGGCCTATCTTCACGGAGTCATTCAGCTATCGATCAATTTAAAATGGACATTCTCAAAGACAGCGATAACAAAGAACAAATATGACTGCACTATACAGGCACAAGAATCAGAAAAAGAATAAGTTATTAGGTATGTCACATAGGTATGTTATCTTATCAACAAAAATGCTGGTTTGACTCTTATTAATGTATGTAGCCTTGATAAAAGAGGAATTTTTACATAGAGTTTGAATCTATCAACAAGCGAAATGCAAGAATCGAAAATCGTAGAGGAAATAGAGAAGGATCGAGTGGCATGAGAAATGATTTGAGAGGTCATAAACTAGGCACAGAGAAATTTAGCTCTTTGGCCCTTGATAAATAGGCGAGAAAATAAGCTCTTTAGTCCTTAGGGAACTAAATGATAATACCAATACACTAGCATATATGGCATCTTTAAATAACCTTAAATAATAACATGGTCAGATTCAACTATTTTATTTCTCATGTCTACTGAAGTTGAAGACAGTGTCAGCAAATTTTATAAGAAATATGATAAGATGGTCGGTTCTCAAACAGTGTATACATAAAGTATGATTTTGGGCAGTAGAATATGTAAAAATATGTTGCTTATCAAAGGTTGTGCCATTAATAATTTTAGCGATAAATCTGTTATTAATTTAGCACTATGTTTAAAGGCACGTATCGAAAATGGTGATCAAAATAAATCTGGTTAATGATACAGAATCTTTGAAAGTAAATGAGCATCATAAGAAGAAAGTTTAAAAGTATTTCCAATAGGCAGCTAAGAAAGGTGGCTACTGAACAGCAAATCACTTGGCGTGTCTCTAGTTGCCAACAATACTACTAATTTACATGCAAGGGATCTATCAGAAAGAGCTCTCTTCTTTAAGTGACTTGAGTAACTGTATCGACTTAGAAACATGTTAATTCTAACAATTTCCCGATGCAGCCGGTGTCTTTTAAACTTTCTATCTCACATTTCGCGTTAAGCGTCCAAAATCACCGTTGCGACTGCATTAGCAGAATCAAAGTCATTTAGGAACGAGAGCATCTTTTGGAAAGAATTTCGAAACTGGAATCACAAAGGAGATTAGAACACGAGGATCAGAAAAGAGGAAAGATAGTAAGAGAGAAAATTTCCCCGCCAAGGTGTATATATATCTACATACATATATCGTTTCGAACGCTACATTAACTGCGCTAACTCAAAAGAGAGACAAGAGCACCCAGACAGTTAACAAATGTACACGGGGAAAATATCTCCAGTGTAACGCCTGCAGCGCCCTCTTTGAGGTACCTCGACAACAAAATCTACTTTCCTTATCGGTTTGCTGGCAACGTCCAGATCTGCCTCTTGGGGAGGTTGAGTATGTAAAATTCTGCCTCGGGTAAACGAGGTCAATTAACGGTATCTGTTAAATAACCGCGACGCGACAGATAACGTGTCGCTTTGTGTGTCGTCCGGGAGGCTTTTGTTTCGAACTGAGCTGAAATGGAATCCGTAGAATTGGCAACGCTTTTGTCGGAACGACGATCCGGTCCCAATTCAGGGAGTTCAGAAAAGAATGTACTTCGCTACATTTAATCGTGACCGCAGCTGGGATAAAATATTTTTCACTTTCGTTCGACAAATTTTGAGCGCAAAATTTATTGCAAGAGATAGCCAAGCTTTAAATAATGATTTAAAACATTAAGTTTTAAGAACAAAGCTTATACAATAATTTTGTATATATCTATGAATGTTTCTTTTTTGTAAACCTTCTGTTTCTTTTTTAAAACCACCATGCGTATAGGCCAAATCTCGATAAAGTAATGTATTTCCTATATAAATTTAACAAGAAAATATTTTAATGGTCAGAGGCAATTCAAATAAATATTTATCAGACAAACCCTTTAACTTTTCACCTAATCAAGTGAGATGATTTCTATTCTTTTTTGACGCATTTCTGCATAACATAAATGAAAATAATTCCATTCAAATGTCATTTTGGATTGCTATTCTAGAGAGTGATAAATGTATTTGATAGTACTCAAACTCTTTGAGCGACCACTTCACGGTGAATGACTTACTAGCGTTTCTAGACGCCTTAGTGCTCGTTGAAATTAAATAGCATTGGTTTTATTTGCAATAATAACACAATATCTAATATCCGAATGCAATTCTGTTTTAATATATTGCACTCATGTTAGGGACATATTTCAATTAGAATTACACTCCCCCCCATACATAATCAACCATTCGGAATTTATAATGTACATTTGATCATTTTTACGCATTAGCAACATCGTTAAAGGAAAATAAAAAATGGTATGTCGATTCAAAACAGGCGATCATTGTATATGTTGGAATAAAGGATGTGTGTAACGGCAAGGGGCAATAAAAAAAAAGAGGACGCATAATTTGCATAGTTTCAACAAAATTAATTTCATAAGAAATTAAAATAGCGACGATGTAAATGTCACAGTGCAATATAATATTTTGCATACTGTTTGTTCACTACAATATTAAACGTGTGGCCGGGAGATCTTTTTTATCGATATTTTTATAATTGTTAGTGGTGATGTTTCGATATATCACCAATGGTGTTTAAATAGATAACATTACTTACACTTCTTTTAAGATTTATCTAATACTTTCTGACTTCGTTATTTATGACTAAAATAATACTTTCTTATGCTGCGGAGTGGTTCCCATCTAATAGTCAAATTCAATGTAGCCACAATTATAAAGGATATATTTTTATATGAAAAATACAAAACTAAGGAGTAAGCAAAAAAGATGTGAACGTCTAGTAAATTTTTCAAAATCACAATCTGATTTTGAAACAAATTCAATCCCTAGTAACACAAATTAATAAAACGCATCGCTTAAAATATGAAGAAGAAGTCTTATTAATTAAAGTGATTTATTTATTATTTTTATTTTAGCTCCGTCAAAGCAATATATATATATATATATATATGGTGGATGCTGCTTAATGTGATCGTAGTTAGTTTTATCATTCGCTTTACATAATCAATATTTTCTTGTCTCAAATCAAAAAATTTAAGTGAACGCTAAAATATTGGTTTTGTGATCACTGCATCGTTTTAATGCGATAGGATTAGAATTGATTGATCCTTCATTTTCAGCCAGTGTTAAACAATACACTTCGTAACATTTATTACACCATTTGTAAGGAAAAACTGTATGTCATTTCTCCCGCTAAATGTTGCTGTTGAAACTCTTTTGTCTCAATAAGAGATTTGGATGGGTTTAAAGGGGCAGCTACGCAGCCAGGTCTAGATTGCAAACAGCGGAACAGAAATGAGCATCTGTTAATTACAATTGAATTATAAAAGCAAAATGAACTGAGAATAACTGACTTGTGTCTCAATAACAGAACTAAAATTCTTACCAGACATAAAAGTGTACTTAAAGTAAGTCAGCACAATGTTGTAGTTGTTACTCAAAAACTTGTCATAGATAAACCCGCGATTTAAGCCAAGTTTTACGCAGTACCTTCTGAGGGTAGACCCCTAAGGGCAGAAGTCTGACTTCTAGCTCATATGAAGATAGCCCTCACATTCTCGCTTGCACATCTTCTTACAGGGAAGTTCTTTCACGAACATCAAAGATAGAACAACCATGTTCGAACCAGGGACGCCCAGATCACGGCGAAGTCGCGTTACCCTCCAAGGGTAGGACAATGTCGGAAAGCAAAGGAAAAATTTTCAGCATTTTAAAACGTTTGAAGAATTATGTTTATTATTATTTTATATTTCATTATTATTATTTTGTGAATAGGACAATAAATAACGATAATCCCAGGGAAAAATGTTTGATTGGCGCAGTATGGTCAAGTATGGCTTTTGCGCCATTAAATCCCACATACAAACAAACAAACCCAGGGAAAAATGTCTTGAAGAAAACTTTCTAACAAATGGAAAATTTTGTCTAGTATTTTGAAACTTCATGTTCACGATCGCATAAATATAAGAGCAATATATAAATGAAATGTTAAAGAATAATTGTCAATGACCAGCAATTTTAATTGCTATATTTAAAATAAACTATAGATACCGTGAAGTAAGTGTTTTTGTCTCCTTCTGTGATAATTATATTATTGATTTCTACCGAATTTTGTTATATTAATAAATCGATCTATGTTATCAAATATCCTAAAACCTCAAGAGATTAATCATATTAGGAAGCAAGTATTACAGATAAAGAAACTTTTTTAACCCAAACGCTTCGAGAAGATAAAAAACGATGTAAACTAAGCTGTTGAAATAGCAATTGTTTTTTTTTTTTCTTTTCTGTAAAACAACAGCAACGCCAAAAAGAGTGTTGAAGGAGAGATTAATTTATTTCCGATGAGTCAATAAGATATCGCACATCAATTTTGTCTTCTACTTTCCGTGAATTGCAGATGGCTGTAAGAAGACAACACAGGACCCGCAAAAGATAACACATGGCTATTAAAGCATAACATAACCAGCGTTTCCCAAGCAGGAATGCTCTAACGGTGTGCGTCTTTCTAGGTCTTTGTCCTTCCACAAACATCATTCTTTGTTTCTTTTCCAGAACACCGTTCGGCGCTGTGAAAATATAGAAATACACCGAGCGATCCAGCGGATGTTATGGCTAAAGAGGTAGAGTGCCGACCAACAGCACACCTCCTTTTTTTTCTGTCCGGAGCCGCTGAGTCGGTGCTTCTTTGAGGTGATGTGGTGTCTTCTGCAGGACAAGAAACTTAAGAAAGTAAGGGACTGTCCCCAAATTAAAAAATAGTCGATAAATAATTCAAATCAATGTTGCGTTTCAATATGTTGTGATAAAACACAAAATGTTACAAATAGGGATTTTTCCGAATATATTCAGGGCATAAATGCGGAATATCAGCGAATTTAGTAAAATCAAAAAATGTATTTTTCATACTTAATTGGATTATAAATTAATTTTGAAAATTAATGCATTCAATTATGAATGAGTATTATTATAAAAATATATGAACTTAGTAAATAAACACGGCTTATTCTTTTTAAATATAATGTCTATATTTCGAACAAGATTGTCAAGAGTTACAAAAATTAACTTTACCATAAATAAAATTATCAAATACAATTATTGAATTACAAGATATATCGAGATTTCTTCGTCGCCATAATAGATATGACTTTAGAATTTGCATTAGCAATTTTAATATAACTTTGAGGTCTCCTTTTGTTTTAGCAACAAATTGGGATCCGGCAAAACATGTAGATTTTGAAGCTGCATTTAACGTTATTTTTCATATCAGAATTTAAATCTACAATTACATTATCATCCCAATGGCTTTAATTATGTTTCGTTCAATTTAGGTACTCGAATGTGTCGTTGTCATTCCGTTATTCTGTTAACAGTGCATAATATGGAATATTTCAGCACAAACTTTCTTTAATATGTCCATATAAAATTATAAAAAGTTACCTATCAAAATTAATTGATTAATTTTAGAATTAACAAATAAAAATTGTTAATATACCTATTTGAAATAATAGAAACCTATTTAAACTGCAAAATAATATCTTGTAACCAGGATTAATCAAATTTTGATTTTAGATTAAGTAATGTGCCGACGATTTTTGTCTCTAATACGAATTAATAGCAATATCAAATATTTTTAGATCATATAGGTCATATTAAAAAAAGCTTCATTTTTAGAAGCTAGTTAAAAAGATTTAATTCCAAATAAAATTAAAGGTAAAATGAATTCTTTTTTTTTTTCAACTTTTACCTTACGTTCCAAGTTCAAACCATTCAGATTAGATAATAAAATTCTGATTTTCCGATTTTTCGGCCGGAATCGAAAAAAAAAAAAAAAGTTCTGGAATTGAATAAATTCTCTTCATTGACTTGGTGTTTCATCATGTAAATAATACCTCATAATAAAAAATAAATAAATGGATTTAAGTCATAAAAAGATAAATTCTAAAAAAAATATTCTTTCCAATCTCTAATAGAGTAGAGTAATAGAGTAGAGTAATTCCAATATAGAGTAATTCCAATATAGAGTAATTCTAATTTGGCCCATATGGAGTGACTGGTTTGAAAATAACACAATAAAAATTATTGAAAATATATTATTAATGATTCCTGTCCCCTTCTAGCTTTGTAGGAGCATTTATAATACCTGCTTCATACATTGTTCCTAAATGTTTATTATTATTAGTTACTTTTTCAAAATTTTGTCAAGTATTTCATTATTCCCTCTTTGTCAACGTCCTAATTAGCGTTTTTCAATTTCAGATAGTCTGAAAGAAAATCTGGTTAATTCAGTATTTTGAGTCTCACTTGAATATCAGTACAAGAAATATAACTTTACTTTGTTGACATTTACTGCAATGCAAAATATATTGCATTTAATAATTAGCAATTAAAAATGAATAAGTAATAAGAAATTCTATGAGAGCTATGAAATCAATGCACGTGATTCTTTCCATTTGTACCGAGTCCCCCAATGTCAAGAACGGAAATTGCAACTGCAGATTCGAACGGCTTCTCTCTCACTTCGACAACGTTTCTTAGGAAAACAGCAACAACTTCGATGTTAGGCCCCGAAACCAGGTGCTATCACGGGATAAAAACATCCTTTTCCGCGCTTTTTTTTTTTAAGCATTCAGCTTCTTCGCTGTTACTAGGTGTGAAGACCTTGACAAGATACTTTTACAGTGTGATGACGAAAGTCTTGATGAAATAAACAAGTAATAATTTTTATAAAATAAATAAAGAAAACTGCAGAATGTAATTTAAGACTCTACATTAACATGTACCTTATTTAAAATAATATCAAAGATGTAAAATAATGAAGTTTTTGTCTTTCCTTTTATATATCCATAAGAATAGATTAGCAAACTAAATTATATTTTTCCCACAACAGAAATCTCGCCGAGAAGTTATTAGATTATCTGCATAGTAAATAACTTATTTACAGCCAACGATTTCTTGATTATCTATAAAAGTATCGCGTGTAGAATTTTTGAATTTCTTATGATCAAACAGTTATTGAAAAAAACATCAAGATATTATTATCATGCTTTATGACTCATTATTTTATTTTTATTTTGCTTTTGTCATTAATTACATAGCAGATTTAAAACACACAAAAAAAAATGAATTTTAGTATCGTCACAACGTGGATCAGAATAAAGTTAATAATTAAACAATTGAAATTATTGTTGTAAAATCTTGCTTTAAAATAATTTTAAAATATTAAAATTATAGAAAAAATCAGCACACTAATAAAGCTTTTATCATAAAGGAGCTTTTTTTCTTATATTATAAAGTGATTGAAAAATACTTTTCGTGCAATACTTTTCATACACTCCGAAATCAATCAAGAAAATGTTAATAATTTGATGAATCTTTAATTAAATGTCCACTCTTATTTTTCCACTATATCAAACTTTCTAATCGGGTTTGCTGTTCTGGTATATGGTTCTCTTTTCAAAATCGCTCACATATAGATCACGTAAAAAATTATTTAAAAAAAAGACCACATATCGCATCAGTCGTAAGAGAGAAGTTCTTACAGTTTAAATGGTATGTTTTACCGCATCCTGCATACATTCCAGATCTCGTTTCATCTGATTATTACTCTTTTCTGTCCCTGAAAAATCCGCTAAGCGACAAGCGCTTGAAATCCATTCTAAAAATAAACGCGAATCTTGAGGATTATTTCTTGTCCAAAACAGAACAATTTTAGAAAGAATGCAAAATGAGGCTTCCCGAGAGATGAAAGAAGGCAATTGAGCAAAAGGATTCTTATATAACAAAATAAATAATAAACAGTAAATATTGTGCATTCATTTCATATTAGAAATATGAAAGAAACTTATAGCACACCCTAATATTATATCTATCCACATAAAAAAACAATAAAAACGTCTCTGCATATTTTTAAAAAAGGATTATAATAATTTGAATCAAAGTATACTAATATATATATAATCAACAATTCAAGCGAATCCTTGTGACCTTCTAAAATGCTTGTTACTAATTTACAGTGTAGCATTATAAGAGAGCAAAACATAATTCCTAAAATAAAATACTTTCTTGTTTCTGAAATTACTGAAATGCAATTAAAAAATATCCAATGGAAAAATCAGAGCTTTTAGTGAATCTGAACTGTTATTGAATTATTCAGAATCCAAAAAGTATTTCTTTCTTATTTTCAATAATAATAGATTAACTAAATACTTATAACAGAATTTTGAGAATAGATATAAATAACCATAATTTATTTAAGAAAAAACAGTGATACAAAAAGAAACCGTAAATTGCAACAGATTGCGTGGAAAATTTCAAATGTGGCTCAACAGCAAATGGTGTATCATGAAATGAGGCTTCTGCCATGAAAATAAGAACATCAGGGAGGGACTCATGGAACTCAAAATCCAATCATCATCGAGCAAGAGATATTTCAATCACTTCCCATTTCGAAAAATCCTCTTCAATCCGAACCATTGCTCAATCCATTTACTACCTTCTCAGGTAAGGTCATCTATTCGCCGATAATAATAAGAAAAAAGGTAGCACAAAATTACCTCCCTTTAACTCCATGAACGATAACAATCAGATGATTCAGGCAAATAAAAAAAGGGGCGAAAAAAATTACAAAAAATATATATCTTGTCCAATATCCAGTAACGGCTACTGGCCGCTCCGACTCTAGGTTGCTATGGGAACCATACCATCTGCAGAAGAAAAAAAGGGGGAAATGATCTTCTTCCCTCCTCTAGCAGCTCACTTCAGTTCCAGAAAATGGGTGTCCAGAAGTACAGGATGGTGAAAGCAGGGGCATACCTGCGGGTGACACCTGGAGCACGCCACTGAAGTCCATCAATCGACCTGCGTCTGGACTTGACCAGTGCCCCAAAGCGACTGAAGAGAAGGGTCATCTGTCGATTCCTATAGACAATCCATCAAATTCGATCCTTCACTTTTCCAACAGCTCAATTTTAAAGGTTTCGCGAACAATGAGTGGACTTTAACAGTATTTGTAAGAGATATCAGTGAATTGAATTAATTTTTAGAAGAAAATGAATTAATGATTATTTCTAATTATTACATGCTTAAAAATAGAATAAAAACAAATTTCGTTCTCAAATGAAATAGAAATTATATTGTTAAAATCTATAACACAGCTGCATTTTATATTTAATTAGCTGGTAGACGTCGCGCAGCTGCGGCAGAAGAAATAATTTTGGAAATATCGTTTGAAATTTAAAATAACTTAGTTTAATTAGAATGGATAGAAAGTATAATATTTATCGTATCGGAAATGAATACATTCACTGAAATTGAGTAATATATAAAGAAAAAGCATAAGTAATATTAATTCTATTTTTTTTTTAACTTTATTATTCAAGATTTTAGAGCTGGCAATATATTTTTGTTTTTCGTTTTTCCATCTTCAGCAGAAACTAATAATGCAAGAAATAACTATTCAAAGTTTCATCGCAATCGGATGAGTGTTACGGCACCGCATAAAAGACATAAAGACAAACATTAATTTTTATTTATATAGATAACATTGATGACATCATGAGTTTAAGAATATTTTAAACTTTAGCAATTAAACTAGATAGGGTAAATTGACATTTTTTTTCTCGATAAGTGTTCTTTTGTGCAAAGAATAAGTAAATACTGTTAATATAAAAAGGATAGCACAATTATTTAGTAACTATATTTGATCATTTAAATCTTAAAAAATTAACAGATACTCCTGCCATGACATGTTTCAAATTTAACCCCTTAATCGCCAAGCCAGTGCTTCATATAGGCATCGAATTATTGCTTTTCATATTTAAATCTCAGCTGATAGAAAATTATCCAAAAACACCATAATTTGATGCAAAATTCATATATAATTCATGAATACTTTGAATATTCCACAAATTCTGAATTAAATCAATAAGAAAAATATTTCCTAAAAGGAGATTGTCATATAATTAAAAAAATAATAAAAGCAGTTAAGAGGTTAGTTTTAATCCCATTTTCCAGTAAAAAGAAGTCGCACGCAGTAAGATCATGTGAATAACTTCGAGTTGATAAATTAAAGTATTAAGCTTATATAAAATCAAAGTTAACTAATTTATATGTATATTCATATTGAATACAATAGTTAAATTTAATTAGGTTTTATATGAAATATGTACTAAACCGTATAATTTTTTCATAATTAGTTATTGATTGTCATTTTAAGAAATCATTCAGTAAATATATATCAAAGAAATAAAGATTAAAATATACTATAAAAGCTACTAAATGATCCACAATGATAAAATATAATTAAATCCATGATTTTGCATTTAATTCCTTGTTCCACGTATCACTAAATCCAATAATTTAGTTATCAAATCATTGAAAATATTTATTTTACAAAAATAAATTCAAAGCCTTTAAAAGAAGAAAAAAAAGTCAGTATGTATAGTAGAGAAAGCTGCATGTACAGTAGTAAATATTTTTAGTTATATGTGTAATTCGAATTAAAGTAACATTAATGTGATTTCTGTTGTTGCCGTTTAGATGACAACTTATATTAGCATTGTAAGATATTCAGAATGAGTGCTGAATTCGAGTAATCGATCATACGATTTCTAAGCGAGTCTTTAATGCTATTCATCTCTGAAAATGGCTGGCAGGCATAGATGAAAATATACTAAAAATAGCATCAGCCAGCTTCTTCAAACAGTTCGAATTCAAATTTCGAATTCCATGTTCCTAAAATTTAATTACTTTCATTTTAAGTTATATTACAGGTTAATCTTTCTGTTTCAATAAATTCCAACTTTTTGCTTGTTTCAATAAATTTTTGAATCCACATTGAACCTGACTGGAAATCAATTAATTTTATTTCAAATTCTTCGATTTCAACCCAATCGAATTGGGACAAATTCAATTCATCAAATGATGTCGCATGCAAGTCGTTTGGCATACTGTTAATTGTAAATCGTTATGATCAGCTGGGTGCCCAAAATATTTTGTCATGTGCCAACCCTGTTCTAGAGAATGCATAGACTGACAGACAGACAATCTTGTAAAAGATTTGGTTTCATATTTGACATGTAACTACATTTTAAATGCTGAATTTGAGCATCAAATGTTATGTATCTCGATCTCTTTATTTTGCAGTCATCGCGTTACCTATTATCCGCACAATCGGACAGACTTTGTTTGGACAGATTTTCTTGAAAATTTATTAAAAATCTACAAGTTTGATGTAGAAGTCATTACTTAATTTCATTCATCCATATCAAAATGTTTTTGAGTTATTGTCTTCGTGTACAGACATACTAAAGGACATACATAATATCAAAAATTTGCTTTTCGAAATCAGAGACTCTTCTAAGATGTAAATTCGCCAAAACCTCAAGTTCACATTTTTCGACAATTATCATATTTTCTCTATATTTCGTATACGAGAAAATAAAAAAGAGCAATGAATATTACTTGAAGAATATATTAATATTATATAAACAACGCTATAAACAACATTTAAAAGAAAAATTCTGAAAGTTCTGACAGGCATAAGCCACTTATTTCTACGCAAGAGACTGTCCACTCGTAAATGGTAAACAAACCATCAAAGCATCAAAACACGATTTTTTGTCATTTGAAAATCATTTGCAAGCAACTGTCAGACTTACGCAATTCAAATAACTACACAACATGGACAGAGGCAACAAAGAAAAATATATTTATTTATACCAACAAATACATCCTTTGCCATGTTTGATTAGTATAGAACCAACTGCCAGATCAAACCAAGAATCTTTCCGACATTCTGTACTGATCAAAGAATAATAAAACCGTATAAATTCCATTCGTCCCTCAGTAAGGCAAGCAAACAATAGTCATCCTTCATCAACTCGCTGCAAGAAATGCGCAAACGATAAACAAATTGTAAGCGATTCAGACGAGAAATTCTTTTTATTCCAGAAAAAAAATCAGATGCAAACGACTATCGAGCTTCATGTAATTCATCCAACACGGAAGTATCGATGGAAAGAAGGAGCACGGTCACAGTTTCTCCTCTGCCAATATTTTCTTTTTGTTAATATTCTTGTTATTGTTTGGGTCGCGCCCCGGGAAGGGAAAAGGTGAGCGAGCTGTGCAGGCAAGCCAAATATTTGAGCCGAACTCCGGGACAACAATGGTATTGACCCTACTGTGGAGCGGTAATATCGCAGAGCGTCAACTCAATGTGTCTCCTCATCTATCAAGCCACCGCTTCCAAATCTTGCCTCGCTTTCTCTCAGGCATCTCCACCCCCCTCACACAAGGTTCCCTTTCTCCACCCCTTTCTACTAGAGGTGGGGGGGGAATGGAAAAAGTTGGCGCCATTTGGCGTACTGTAATGTCGTAGGATATTTTTCATTTGTACACCTGATAAGAAGCTCTGAATGGAGCCAATATCGGAATGGCATTGAAATTGAATAGTAAGATAATATAAAATGACTCATTTCTGTAGAACTTAAAATGGCTAAGCACAAGATAATATAAAAACTGTTGATTAAAAGAACTTAATAAAAAATATAACTCAAAGTTTGCTTGTAGTTTTCTAGTAGATTAAGAAAAGAAAAAAAAAAGGAACGAAAAATTGTAACAAAATGTTGTCTCTACAAACTGGAATTTCCTTATTATAAAGTCGCTTAAATAAAATTACAATGAAAATAAACTGCTCTACAACAAATAACTCATGTTCAATTGTGTGCATTAAAAAAAAACGAAAAATTCATTAACAAAAACTATACAATAATACATTGAATTTGACATGAAAAATTTAAACATTTAAATTGAAGTTCTTCATTCTTTGTATCTGGTGTTTTCATGCTGTCATAGGATAGGCAGAAGTCCTAACAGTTCATGGCTTATAATTAAATCATTGGAAAGCAAAAGTAATTTCTTACAAAAAAGCTAAATAGCTTGTGTAGGAAATCCGAACTTCTGACGCCGCATTATCCAATTTCTGTTTTATAACAGTATCATACGTTATAAGATCACAAATTAGAGACGATAATGAGTAATTATAATAATAAAACTGGGCAATACGAAAGTAAATCGCATAAAAAAAATATAACATAGTAGCACACACCACACCAGTATTATCATCAGCCAACATCATGTTCTAGTAAATAAGCAGTGGTGCCTACTAAAAATGTGGATGATAACTAAAGACCTGAACGATCTTCCATTTAGAAGGACATCAGACTGTTTGCGAAGAGAAAATTTTATATATATATATATATATATATATATAATAAATTTACTCTGGAAAAAATATTTTGCCTACTAAATAATAGTAGATTGGTGTTGATTATAAATTAAGATAATAATTAATTAGTAAGTTAGTAGATTGGTATATAATTAGTATTTTTGGGATATAGACATTGTGTGGAATTGGCAACACCGTACCGATGATGGGACGAACTTATCACGATAGAGGCTGTATCGTGACCAATGATTGGACTCATCTTCAATTCCGCCAAAGCTGTCGTGGTGGTCTATCATTCAGATTTATCTATTCCTCAAGACGGATCGGAGAAGTTAATTTGTGATATATTTATTTCAGCAGCATGGAAATAGTCTGTTCATTTCACCGCTTCTTTGAATCACGGTATAAATTTATTCCCAAAAAAAGGTTTATTAACAGACATTAAAAAAATATATACATGTTTGGTATGATCTCACTTCAAAGCCATTTCAAAGGAATCAGCATGTCTTCCAATTCGTTAACTGATATAATTGTAATTTGAGTTTGAAGAATTCATTTTTTAAAAATATGTAACTTGGTTTATTGATCTGACGTAAATATAATTATAAGCATATCAATACATGAATATTGTAAATGACCATTTAAAAAAATATACACATAAGTGAAATATGGTGCACGAGCAACTGTTTTCGTTGTACAAGTTATTTTATAGATTTCTTCTGTTTCTATGTTTTCAAAATACTTTCTCAAAATCGACTAGAAAGAGAAAGGATCATCAAAATACTTAGAATTTCAAAGATGCAAAAAACTTAAAAACTGTTATTTGATAATATTTTTTTACATAGTATTTTACTCGCAATTTTCTTAATAGAAAAAGAAATCATGAGAAAAAGACCACCCAAGCAACAGAAAAAGCAAGATATCCAGAAAACTGTCTTGCTTTTTAACCCTATCTCAATTCCTAGAATTCCCGTCCGGCATTATCAAGACAGAGCAACCGCACAGTTGCGAAACTGACCTCCGCCAAGGGCTCGTATCAAAGGCTATCTCGTAAAAGGCGCAAGCCCCAAGTGGAAATGAGTCCTTTTGGCAACTTCCTCGTTCTCGGCCTGATTTACGATGAAAAACTCGCTCGTTAATTAGGAAGCCCAAGTACCACTACGCCTGCTCACAGGTAATCAAAAAGACATGATGTACAGGCGAAGGTATTTAACTTTTGTGGCTCTGACATTGAAAAAGGAAAAGAACGCAGCTGCTCTCGTTCCGCCACTCAGTGACATCGGTGCACTTTAAGAGCATGAAAAACGACATTACAAAAGCCAAGTAAACACACCGATGCATCAAAACGAGGTTATGACTTTTGAAGGATGCCTTTGATTACTTCAGGAAGAAAAACACTATGCGGTTGGGGATGCTGCAGTATCTGTGACGGGATGATGCCGGTAAAAGATGGTGAACGGTTTAAAGAACAGGAATGATCAAATCAATGAATTTTTGTGAAATATATATCGAAAATATTTCCCATTTTCGAAAAAACAAACAAACAAATGTTTAGTGAGGATTGTCAATAATAATCAGTTAACAAATTTATGACGCAAGGAATGAAGTGTCATACAATATATGGTCTGAAAACAACAGACTGTAAAAAGCAAATATCTAAGGTTTACTATGCTCATGTATAATTTTAAATTACACAGCTCATCTTAAAATATTAAAAGCTACCGTATACAATTGAATGGAAGAGACGAAAGAGACATTTTTTTAAATATACTGAACAAGAGTTAAGAGTAGCTAAAACATTGTTTCCGAATGCTATGAATATTTTTTAATACGGTAGTGGTTACATAACTCTACGACCTTCTCTTTTGATACAGCAAATGGCGTTACCTTATTAAAATCATGTTATACCTCCCCTGATCTTTCTTAGAAACATTATTAGATGGCATTCTAGGTGAGCGTCGTGTGTTCTAGTGTTCTATTTGTTTGGCTTTTGAAATGTGGAATTTAAAAATAATTAAATAACAGCTGTTGAAACTCGTCTATTATTTTTATCTACTTCCTTATGAAGTTATAAAGAGTTTTGTCTCCTTACAATATATAATTTTTTATTATTCATTTTTTCCTCTCGAAATTTAATTTATGAATTTTGAACTTTTTTTTATTGCAATAGATTTTATTACTTTTCTATAAAGCAAAAAATAGAACGAAACAAGAACCGATGTTGTTCTTAAGGCGTTATCACTTCTAAATATTGAAACTTTGGATTGCATGCCAGGACGAAAAAATGAATTAAGTCTGCGAAAATATTTTTGAAATTATCATATTATTCATTATAAATTCAATTTTTTATGGTTTTATTTTTTTTACGATATAGGAGTAGATCTGCACAATCACTTAAAAAAATTATATTGCAAAAATTAATAAGCCATTTCTTATTCTAGGCAAAGAATGAGAAAATACATTCTCCATAAGTTTCCTAATACAAGAAAAAATTGGTATTTTGTAAATCAAAGAAACAAAGTACATTTGTACCAGCGCGAAACAAAGCATTCAAAGAAGTGGTGTCTATATCAATATAAGTATACATCTGCAATATATGTATACATCACAACAGCATTATAAACAACGCAAGTTTTCAATATTTCACTTCACCCTGCAATTGCTAAAATCAAAATGCAAAATTCGTGGTAGAATAAATTGGATTATTTCTAAGTTCCTGATCTCTAGCATTCCTGAACTCATTTTTGCAAAACGCACATTAACAAATAAATCTTCATGTATTTGTAATTACACTGACATATCACTTTAATCAATGGTAAACTTGACATAAGGAAAAATTCATGACTTTATTTTTCTTCCTTTTCAGTTAATCAGATTTTCTATTATCAGCTTATATGATCCCAACATTATCCAAAAATCCCCATCAAGATATACTAAAAATAATAAATTATCATCAAGATATATAAGAGGATACTAAAATACCACCTACACATAATTATCTTAGTTTTTTTATTATAGAAGATTATGTTAAGAAGACTTAAAAATCATAAACAAAATTCCAAGGAATGTTTGGCATCGTAATCTCTCGTTTATATTAAATTATCAATATTTCATTTACGAGAAACGGAAAATTTCTTAAACTTATCAGCATAAAAACTATGTCTGAAAGTTGTAAATTTTAGACTATAATTAAATCTCATTTACTTTTTACATGCAAATAAATATTTGGAATGCAACTTTCTATTTAAGAGTGGTAAATTATTTTTTCATTTAGCATTTGTCTGGAAAACTGAATGTTTTTATTTAGGGTAATAATGAAAATATATTTTTGATTTTTATTTGGATATTGTATAAAGTCTAATTCTACAAATAAAAAATTCAGCAGAATCAAACAATCACTTTTTTTCTTCTAAAAATTAGCCGGGAATTTTTTTTTAAAGAACAGAATATTAAGTTAACTTGTTATAAATAATTTATCTAATTAATAATTTATTTAATCAAGTTAATTTATATTATTTATTTAAATTCATTTGTAAAATAATTAATTTATCCGAAGTAATAACATATACTTCCATGCAAGCATTAAATTGCAGTTTGTTTGTTTTTTAATATTTAATAATGTCAAAAAGAGATAAAGACATTCAGTGAGATCAACAACTCTGTTTTAAAGACATCTTTTCATATATAAAAATCAAAAATCTAAGAACTAGCAGAAAGATATAAAGCAAAAGGATTTATACCACAGTTTTTATTTGTAAATGATTACAAATTTGCAATGATTGGTTCAATAACTAATTAACAATGATTGGTTCAATAACTAATTAACAATGATTGGTTCAATAATTCAATAAACAGAATAATTGAATTAATTTATCCGAAGTTTCAGCATATATTTCCACACATACATTAAAAAGCAGTTTTAAAAAAATAATAATTAGGAATTTCAAAACCAGCTAAAGGCATTCGGTGAGATTATCAACACTATTTTAAGGGCATCTTTTCAGATACAAAACACAAAAATCTAAGATATAATAGATATAGTAGGAAAAGGTTTTTTTTTTAATACTACAATTTTTATTTGCAAATGATTGCAAATTTATTGGTTCAAATTTGAAGCAAATGTTTTACTTGCTTTTGTAACAAACTCTTAAAATTATGGAAGGAAAAAATAATTAAAATATGATATTGATAAACTCTAATAACCATTTAAAATCACTTTGAGAAATATTTCACTGGCATTGGCGGGAAAAAAACTACAACTACTACTTGAATCAATACTTTTTGACAGTTAAAAATCAAAATAGTATATGATTAACATTTAAAAAATATTTAATTGCAGTGGATTGTACAGAACTTCCCTTTTGGGAAACGTTGGCCATCCTGGCGAAAGTTTTGGCGATAAAATATACCTTTTGGTAGCCTTAAAGCTGTGGAGATGAGGGGTAGGTAAAAGAGCATAGAACTCGCAAGATCTTTCATAAATCGTCATCATAACGACGGAGATTTACATCGCGAGGCACCTGTCACTGACACCACCCCTGCAGAACCTCTTATTTTCCTCCGCTTTCTTTTCCAACATGACACGATTCTGTTTTGTGTTTATTATTACGCGTGGCCATATTCACAAAGAAATATCTACATGCACCTTTCTTTTTTCTTCTTCTTTTTCTTTCAGCTTTCGAATATGAAAAGGAGTGGGGGGAAAACACACACAACACGATGATGTTTTATTTTGTTTCTCAATTTGTGTTTTTACTAAGTGCAGAGTGAAATTTTTGACACTTTGAAAGGTTCGAATGTTCTTTTTCGTCGTGGGGCAGAGCGTGCTTGTAACACAAGAGCGACAGGATGATTTTGTTGTTGCTTGTGCGATACACCTGAGGGTGAGCGACACATAAATTGAAAAGGATCAGAGCGCTCATGAGAAACGGCACAGTGGGGTTTCTATTCATCCGTTAAACTAGAATTATAATTCGTGTTTCTTTTCCAGTTTTCAAGAAAATAGTGAGGCTTATATTCTATCTGTTTATGTAAAAGTTGTTGTAACAGTTTTATAATGTTCCGAACACAATTTTACGATCTTCATAATATTTTCTTACAATATTTATAAACATTCTATATGTAGAACGACTAAATATTCAAAGAAAGAATTGTTAATGGAAAAAAACACACGCGCGCGCACACACAAATAAAATAATGCTGGAAACATCATCAAACGCATGAGCTATAGGCTGCTATTTGCCAATGATATAGATGAACCAATGAAACTCGATTTATATTGTAACGAAACTTGTTCTAACTTCTCGCGCACTCAGTGGCTCAGTAGTAGGGTGCTATGAACTGTTTGCAAGTTCGTACCTGATTGCAAGCAAGTTACTTAAAAATTATTTTGTTACTGCTTTACTTTCGTAATTTCTCGTTTGTTCCAGAATGTTCTTATAATTTCTGTATCTTTCTAAATCTGAGAGGTTCAAGCCATTTCGTCTTGTGGCTAAAAACAGATGTAAGGTTTAGTTCCTTAAATAAAGTTCGAGTTGAGTTTAATGAGTGTTACAATTTGACTTTAGCTAACACATGGTTTATCTACGCTAATTTCGTCTAACGACAATCAATGTACAAGAAAGAAAAAGCCTATAAAGTGACATTTAAATTTTGAAAACACACACACACACACATGTAAACGTCTCATGACAGAAAATGAGTATAACTGGATGGAAGTTAAGGTCAAGACTAACATAGAATTTTGGAGCTCATCGTGAAATAGCCACTTGTATTATTCCTTTATGGATCCAAAACGTCCTAAAGATTGGTCTCGAGATCATTAAACAAAATGTAGTTGTGAAGGTGTTATGAGTGAGGTAATATGAACACAACGGGGGTATCTCGAATTCACAAAACTGACCGGGGTCGGTACTCCATGATGCAAATGTTTAATTATCTAGTGTTAAACAAAACAATGAAATCGCATTGCTTCTTTAATAACTTTGAAGGTGTTAAATGTTTAATGATAATTGATTTAATTTAGATTTTACAATGTAAAAGAATTACTTCCTCCAACATGTTTTATTTAATCGACACACCCATTGGGAGGAGGGAGGAGGCCACCTGAAAAATAAGTCTGATACGGTGGTTGGCTCGCGCCATGCTGGTGAATACAGTAAAAGGTGGGGGATTGCTACCTCCCATTGATGACGGAACATATTTCCATTGGGAATGGTTGTACCGAGGCCGGTGATAGCCCTTACGACTCAGTCACAATTTCCACCATTATTGTTGTCTCGGTTCCCGTGGGATTCAGTTTTTTCCCGTGCGCATTAGGGCGGGTAGGTGTAGCCAATTTGTGATTTATTTAATGACCACACTTCAATCTATTAGAAAACAAATATCTCATTTGATTCCATGAAATTCGAAAATTTTCTTTAACTACGATTCTCATATCTTAATCAAGAATCAACAGCTACTGTTCTTATTAGACGATATTTAATTCCAGGGTTAAATAAAATAATGGAATTACATTCCATTGAGTTCAAAAGTATTAAATAGATAATGGTAGTAAATTGGATGACTATCATGCCACGTAAAAGAATTACTTCTTCAAGCATCTTTTATTTAATGACAATTCCGGCCTATTAGAAAGCAAATACCTCATTCCTTTCCAAGTAATTCGAACAGCAACATTTTATCAACGATTAGCATCTCCCAATCAGGAGTCAACAACTTCCATTCTTCAGGTCAGCGACAAAAATCGAACCTTTCCCAATTCGCTTTAAACGTTTTACTGCCTCGCCTACCCGCTTTATTAAGACGTTTCCAATCAACTGCAAACTATTGAATTGACACTTTAACCATCCCGTTATTTATCTGGAACAATCCTGGAGCAATCATCTTTGGGCGAAGCACCTCACAGGCACGATGTCGTAAGGTGTGTGGGCAGCAACGTTTCTGAAGTGCAGACGGAAGGAAGTCCGCGAAGTGGTTTTAGAGAATGCACTCCTAAAATGGAATTAGAGCGCGATCGAGTTAAGGGGAGCATGGATTAAGTAGAATATCGAATTAGGACGTGACCGAGTTGGAGAGAGGTTTGTTATTAAATGGATCGCACTTTCATCCCAATCGGTGAGAGGGGTAATAAGAGGATGCTGGTGTTAAGTTGCGTCCGGAAACTATTAGAACTGCAACAGGACGCTTTTGAATAACGGAACGGTACACTCTCCTGGTTAAGATGACCAAAAAAGGGTATTATTTGCAAGTGGACCTTTTGAATAATGTTACGGTACGCTCTCCCGGTTAATATTATGAAATAAAGGGTATTAATAGTAAATGGGCGCTTTGAAATAATGTTATGGTACACTCTCCTGGTTAAAATTATATATAAAAAAGAAAGAAAGATGGTATTCATTGCAATTTAATGCTTTTGAATAACGGCACGGTACACTTTCCTGGTTAAGAATATATATATATATATATATATATATATATATATATATATATATAT